>JAAWWB010002286.1:0-50013 GCA_018804465.1 Populus tomentosa
AGTTGCTAAGAGAAAGATATTGGATAGCTATTATAATATGCATATCTTCCTATTGTATTTGCTGTGATTGAGGCAATCACAGTTATTGTGATTGACCTTCTTAGAATAGATTATTTACTTTTCTAGAATAGATTCTGCAATCTGTATAAATCATGTATATTACAACCTTCTTAATATATACAAGAAACTACAGAGTTTAGAATCTTTCATGGTATCAGAGCACCAATATTGGTGAACCTATTTACACACCTTCCACCACCACCAACAGTCAACTAACACAAAACATCAACATGGATGACAACACACTCGACTAACTCACTCTACATAGTTCGGACTCACCAGGGCTTGTTCTCGTTTCTAAGCCTCTCGAAGGACACAATTATGGTCAATGGAGCCGTTTAATGTGTATTGCCTTGAGTGCCAAAAAACAAACTGGGATTTATTGATGGAACCATCACACCTCCAGCAAGCACCGATACCAAATTTGTTATTTGGTAGAGTTGCAACGACATGGTGCTATCATGGATTTTGCAGTCACTGAACCTTGATATTGCAAGTAGCATGCTTTATTGCACTAGTGCATTTATGGTATGGAATGATCTCAAGGATCGATTCTCACAAAGCAATGACTCCAGGATTTTCCAAATCCGCTAAGAAATCACTGAGCATCAACAAAGGAACCTCACCATTTCAGAATATTATACTAAACTCAAGGCTCTATGAGATGAATTAGATTCCTCCCATGAACCCATCATATGCACCTGCAAGGGTTCCAAAACACAAGCCTCAAGAGAAGAAAAGGAGAGGGTCATGCAATTTCTAATGGGTCTTAATAAAGCTTACTCAACAGTGCGTGGGTCGATCCTGATGATGTCACTAATCCCAGACACACGGCGTGTTCATGGCTTAATCATCCAACACGAGCTACAAATGGATGCGGCAAATCGTTATATCGGACCTCATGCTATGCAAACCAGTCGCTACATCAAAGGTGGTACAAGACCCGGGAATCAAATGGCAACAAGATCTCCTGGTGCTGGCAATGGAGAAGGGAATAACGGTCCTTATCTAAAGAAGTTTCTCAATTGTTCTTATTATGATGGAGACACCCACACGGCGGAAAATTGTTACTATATCAATGGTTTTCTTGTGGGCCATAAGTTACATGGAAATAATGTTAAGCCAAAGAATAAGAGATCCACTTGTCTATATTGTTGACAGGGATTCCACTTTAGTGCATGACAGTAAGCCAAATGAAAGTCCAACTTTCACCACCGAAGAATATAATAAATTGATCGCCCTTTTGCATAACCAATCTGGTAATTTTTCACATGCAAATGCAATAGGTACTATTACACCTACCTGCAATCTATCATAAAATAACCCACATTCAAATATATATACTGAATAATGGACAGTGGAGCGTCAGATCATATTTCATGCTTTGCACCTACACATAACATGCTCCATGTTCCTTATGATTTTGTTGGGTTACCCAATGGAGGAAAAGTAAAAATTCACAACGTTGTATCCATTAAAATATCTAAAACAATAACTCTTGATGGGGCCTTCATGTACCTCAATTCAATGTGAACTTATTATTTGTGAGCAAATTGACATAAGGATTGCAGTGTATTGTGATTTTCTTTGATAAGTTTTGTATTGTGCAGGACGTGACCACGAGAGGGATGATTGGCTTGGGCAAGAAATTTAATGGGCTCTACTACCTTATAGCTACCCAAAATCCACATCTAGCTCACCATGTCCACCACACTTCCCATCTTTGGCACCAACGTTTGGGCCACCCATCCAACGCCCTTACTTAATTACTCTCAAATTTCAAAAATTATCTGTGATCCAAATCATGTCTGTGTTATTTTCCCTTTAACAAAACAAACTCGTTTATCTTTCTCTCCATCTACTTCACAATCGTCTAATGCACATTTTGATTTAATTCATTGTGATATTTGGGGACCGCACAAAATACATACTCATACTGGTGCCTAATATTTCTTAACCATTGTGGATGATTTTATCTGATTTACATGGATCCATTTCCTAAATTTTAAATTAGAAACACAAAGGGTAATTTAATCATTTTTTTCTTGGGTCCAAACCCAATTCAACCTTCCTATCAAATCCTTGTGTGCCGATAATGGGAGTGAATTTATATCTCTCCAATCTTTCTTTCAAAACAAAGGCACTCATTTCCAACACTCATGTCTATATACACCCCAACAAAATGACATTGTCGAGAGAAAACATCGTCATCTCTTAAATATTGGCCTGGCACTACGTTTCCAGGCCAACATTCCCTTGCGTTTTTGGGGGAAAGTTTAAAAACTGCATGTTATCTTATAAACCGTCTCCTGACACCCTTGCTCAAACACAAATTACCATTTGAGCTTTTACATCACAGATCTCCCGATTACTTTGCTTTGCAAGTATTTGGTTGTTTGTGTTATAGCACCAATCTTCTTCTCCCTAAACACAAGTTTGATGCAAAAGCTTGCCAATAT
Source organism: Populus tomentosa (assembly GCA_018804465.1). NCBI lineage: Eukaryota > Viridiplantae > Streptophyta > Magnoliopsida > Malpighiales > Salicaceae > Populus > Populus tomentosa. Next base: position 2,520 of record JAAWWB010002286.1, read on the forward strand.
GTGTTTTTTGGTTACCCCCTCGGTAAAAAAGGTTACCGCCTTTATGACCTTACCACACAAAAATTTCTTTCTTCCCGAAATATGATTTTTCATGAACACATATTCCCTTTCTCTACATCTCCACCCGAAACCCAAGATGACTTTATTGTGCTACCCAACTCCTCCCCTGGCCCATTACTTCTCCCTGCACCCATCCCTACCCAAGCCCCACCACCCCAACCAGTCTTCCCTGATTCCCCTTCCAATCTCTCGTATCGATCCCGCTCCACCTACACCCATCACTGGCCCATCCTCACCTCTTTCACCCATTATCCCACACCTTCCCTTTAAATCCCCCACCCCTTTCATGGTTGCCTATCCCCCGCCCATTCGCCAATCTAGCCGCCCTACAAAACCCCCTACTCACTTCAAAGATTACCAAGCTCATCATGCCGCCCTGCTTGCTCATGTTGATCTCTCCTCCGGCACGTCTGGCACCCACTACCCCATCACTTGGTATGTGTCTCACTCTAATTTCTCTGCACCTCATCGCAATTTATCAATAATATTTCTAAGTTGGTCGAACCTAGCTCCTATGAGGAGGCACGACATCACCCTCAATAACCCTCAATAAGTTGCTGCTATGAATTCTGAAATCACAACTCTGGAGGAGAACACCTGGTCTTTCACTTCATTGCCTGTTGGTCATTGTCTGATTGGCTGCGAATGGGTTTTCAAGGTTAAATACCAGTATGATGGTTCCATTAAAAGATACAAAGCTCGCTTGGTTGCTAAGGGCTACACTTATCGTGAAGGCATCGATTACACCAAAACCTTTGCCCTTATTGCTAAGCTCATCATTGTTCGTTGTCTCCTTACTATTGATGCCGTCTGCAATTGGCCCCTGTATCAAATAGATGTGCACAATGCCTTCCTGCATGGCGACCTTCATGAAGAAGTCTATATGTTTCCACCGCTTGGGTATCGGCTCCAGGGAAGCACACGATCTATCGCCTCCATAAATCCATATACGGTCTGAAACAGGTGTCCCAAAGTTTGTTCTATAAGTTTTCATCCGCCATACAGAACATTGGTTTTTTTCAATCCAAAGCCGATTATTCAATGTTCACACAAACACATGGCAAACCTTTCATTGTTATTTTGTTATACGTTAATGATATGATAATTACTGGGAATAATGATGCTGCTATACAAGACCTTAAACATTTTCTCAGCACCCATTTCAAAATTAAGGATCTTGACCCTTTAAAATACTTCATTGGAGTTGAGATTACACGGTCCAAATCTGGCATTTCTTTTTTCCAGCGGAAGTATACATTGGATATCTTGGAAGATGCAGGTTTGCTTGGTACCAAACCTGAAAAGATTCTTATGGATGCAAATGTTGCTCTTATGTCTACAGGGAATGACCACCTCAAAGACCTTACTCGTTATCGGAGACTTATTAGACGATTGATCTATCTTACCATTACAAGGCTAGAAATCACATATGCAGTGAACATACTCAGCCAGTTTATGCATGAACCTCAGAAGCACCATTTTAACATAGCACATCGGCTCCTTCATTACCTCAAAGAAGCTCTTGGCTAAGGGCTGTTATTCTTCTCAAATGGGCCACCGCATTTGACTGCATATTATGATGCAGACAGGGCACGATGCCCTTTTACAAGGCGCTCAGTTACTGGATATTGTATATTTCTTGGCAGGTCCCTCATATCATGGAAAAGCAAGAAGCAAGTCACTGTGTCAAGGTCATCTGTAAAAGCTGAATACTGATCCATGACAGCCGCTGCCTGTGAACTTGGCTGCAATACCTTTTACAGGATCTACAAGTACCACATTGCCAACCTGCCACCTTGTTTTGTGACAACAAAGCTGCACTTTATATTGCAGCCAATCCAGTTTACCACGAACGAACCAAGCACATCGAATTGGATTGCCACATTGTTTGTGAGAAAATTCAAAATGGAAAAATTAAGACAGCTCATGTGCAAACACAATTCCAAGTACCTGATATTTTCACCAAATAACTGCTTGCACCCTTGTTCCAATCCCATCTTCGCAAGTTGGGTGTAGTTGACATTCACACTCAAACTTGAGGGGGAGTGTTAAAGGAAAGATATTGGAAAGCTATTGTAATATGCGTCTCTTCCTATTGTATTTGTTGTGATTAGGTAATACCATACGGTTGTGCTATGAGAATGCCAAGTATTTGTTGTACCAAGTGTTACACAACATAAATCTAGATTAACCATTTAACAAGCAAGGTATTAAAAATTAGTAAGATAAAAAAAATAAGACATGTTAATATTAAACATTAAGGTTTATGTTGAGTTCACACCATACTTATTCTTACACCATTAGTGTAACCTTTTCACCTTGACATAATAATCTTAGCTAAATATAATGAAGAAGAGAAACATAAATAAACAAAGAAAGAACATAAATAAGATACAAGTTAACTAAGTAAAGGAAAGGAAATGAAAAGCATAAACAAGATATTAATGAAAGCAAAACTTAAGAATTATAAAAAAATATAAAGAGAGAGAGCAAGAACAAGTTCTTGATCTGAACAACCAAGCCTCTAAATGCATGGCAAATGCCTCCTTTTATAGGCCAAAATTTGAAACTATTGATTTGATGACTAATTGGTGAGTGGGTGACCAACTCTTGACTTGGTGAAAATCCTTATCTTTTTGTCTGAATAAAACATCATTGCTAGCATCAGAACTGGATCCACATCTACTTATAAAAGTTATTGAAAATTGTCTTAGCTTTCTAGGAAACAAAAATTGAGGTCATTTGGACTTCTAGAACTCGAGATATGGGTTGAACACTGAACAGTATCTAGGCTGCAAGACAGATTTGGACTTCTCCGTTGTTGCTATAATTTGGACTTGAAAATGGACTTTTTAGATCTTGGTCTCCACATGAAAGTTGTAGGCCTATGTCTTACCTAATATGTGTAAAACTTTGAAGTCATTTGGACATCTAGAACTCGAGATATGACTTAATTACCGAACAGTATTCCAGTTTGGAATGCCCCAACATCTCTTTTCTAAGCATCACCTTCTTTTTATCTTCACAATGTCAGTAGTTGAATTCATCAATTAATCCTTTGATTTATGTGATAGGCCTGCATTTAAGATGAACATTTATCATATATTAAGGCATTTTATAGTATCAGACTTGTTATTATAAAACATGCTTTAGTTAAGGAGTTATTGATACTTCAAGTGCAAGATGATGATATAAAACCTTAATAAATATGCACTTTTAAGTACTAATCAGTAACTCCGCTTTCTTCCTTTATTTTTTTATTTTTTCCTCCATCAGCTTCGCAATAAACAACATAACCCCTTTCCCTATTTTATCATAAATCAACATCCCATGACAAATTCAGCCACCCCAAGTTTTGTCCGCATCCCTATTCTAATTTAATATTTTTTGAGGATTATCCACATCAAGTAAGCAAAATTTTTGATTTTTTTTGTTTGAACTCAATTTTAAAATGTTAATTTTCATTGTATATTTTTGTAGTATATGTAATTTATTTTTGTGTTTACTTGTTTTATAGCTTTTTTCCATATAAATTTGTTGTAAGAATATATGATCTGTACATGTTACGGTTTGTTTAAGATTTTGAAAAATTATATTTATTTGTAATTTGATGAAATTGAATTTGTAACTTAGGTGTTTTATAATGAAGCAAATAATAGCTTATTTAATGGATACATTTTATATTTTATCAATTTTATTATTGAGTTGAAATTTTTAGTAAATGTGTATGAATTAAAATTTATATAGATAATTGATAATGATATAAGAGTACTATTAAAATAGATTGAACAGCTTTGAGTTAAACCAATGTTAGCTAATTTATTTAGTTTACATAATTAATTAATACATGTTGTCATCAATATTCTATATAGGTTTGATATAAGTAAAGGATGATCGTTTTATGGATGTATCGAGATTCACATAAAGGGTTGCGTAAGATGAATTATTGTAATGAAGGTGAGGGTTTTATTAATTATACATTATCTAATCTAAGATATATTAGTGGAGATAGTATTAGATGTTCATGTAAAAGATGTAAAAATAATAATAAAATTCTCGATCTAGATGTTATAACGATTCACTTTTACAAAAAAAAGTTCATAGAGAAATACTTATGTTGGTTTGTACACGGAGAACCATATATTTCTTACAAGGTAATGGTAGAAAGGATTGTTGGGTCAACTTTTAGCTCTAGAAATGTGCATGGAGTTACAGATGATAATAATAATCCTTATAGAATAATGGTTATAGATGTGATGCAAATGTTCAATCATAAATGAAGAACCAAATGCATACGCAACTAAGTTTTTTTTATTTTTTTAAAAGATTCTAATGAACCATTATAGGATGTGTGGATAAATTATAGTAAATTATTGGTTGTTGCACATGTATTCACCATCAAGTTAGATAATAGGTTGAGTGAGACCAATTATGATTGAATTATCAAATAAGCAAGAAGTATTTTACCTGAAGGGAATATGATGAAAGAGAACTTCTATGCTGTTAAATTTATGATGAAACCCCTTCGGCCTAGGATACTAGAATACTAACATGTGTCTAAACTTCTACATGTTGTACTACATTAAAAATATAGAGTTGATCGAGTGCAAAACATGTGGGCTTGCTCTTTATAAACCCAAAACTAGTAGGGGAAGGACTTTTGTCACATATAGAAAACTTGCATACTCCCTAATCACTTCTAGATCACAAAGGCTATTCATGTCTCCAAAGACTACTTAGTAGATGACATAGAATCATTCATAAAACACAGTGTATGAAGTCATCATGCACCTATCTGATTGTGAAGCCTGGAAACATTTTAATAGGGTACATCTACAGTTTTTAATGGAATCAAGAAACATGCGTATTGGGTTATCTGCAGACAAATTTAATCTATTTGGGTCATTTACTACTTCTTATTCTTGATGGTCAGTGATATTCATGGTTTATAACTTGACACCGAGAATGTGTATAGGGCTAGAGTTCATGTTTTTATCTATGATTATACCCGGTTCTAATAGTTCAGGTTGGAATATAAATGTTTATCTTTGACTATTAATTGACGAGTTGAAGCAGTTGTGGTCATCCAAGATTTTGACTTATGATTCTCGAGAAAAATATAATTTTCAAATGAAAGTAGCTTTGATGTGGACTATCAATGATTTAGAATAGTTTCTAGTTGGAGCACACATGAAAAATTAGCATGTCCATACTATATGAAAAATAACAAGGCCTTCATGTTTGAAATGGTGGTAGATAATTTTTTTTATTGCCATCGATGATTTTTGCTAACGAATCACAAGTATATAAAGAACATAAATGACTTCTTTGTTCGTAGAGTTGAAAGAGATTTTATACTATCACTACCGTTAGGTGAAGTATTGTATAAAATGATGTCATAGTACGATGATATTGTATTGGTTTTCAATCTGGTACGTAAAAGTTTTCTGGTTTTGGTGTAACCTATAATTAAGTAAAACAAAATATTTTTTTAGAGTTTTCTTATTGAATGATCAATCTTTTCTGCCATAACCTTGATCCTATGCGCATTATATGTATTCTCATGAAAAGAGAAAAAATCACTAAACCTATGACAATGATTTGGGACTTGGGCTTGATAAAAAAACCTAATCCTTACTTTTAAAGCACATACATTAGACCTAAAAGGATAAATGATAAATTAGGGTTTGAGCTTATTTTTTGAGTTATATCCAAAATAGGCTCAAAGGTCTCTACACATATTTATTAGGCCTTGATAAAGTCATATCCACTCAACTCAATTTTACTCACAATGATGGAACAATATCCTAACATGTGAAATATTATAAACAAGATTTTTCACACATGGATAAAAATAAAAAGAGAAAATTTTTTTACAAACATCGATAAAATTCACATGGTATATATATATATATATATATATATATATATATATATATATATATATATAAAACGAATGTTCTCATCAAAGTGCGACTCTGTTTAGACAAAAAAAAAAAAACAACCTTTTCAATTCACATATCAAATCCGTATTTAAGAAAAATCAATATATATGTATAACTTTAAAAACATGTTAATTTTTTCAACTTCCAAAAGAAAAGACCCATTTAATGATCATACTATCTTTAAGTTAAATATAAATAACATAAAATAAAATAAAAATATTTTTTTCTTTATTATAAGAAAAATAACAAAGTTTTAACATCAAATGAAGATCACTCGTTTAGTTATCATATTGATAAAAACAAATAACACAAGCTTTTACACACATACACAAGAAAAATACTCCTGCCACTGGCATTTTTTTTTTTTTTTTTTATCATCGAAAATCTTAGTATTCCGGATAAAAAAAAAGTCCACATGCAAACGCATCCAACGCAAAAATAAAATGTCTACCGACAAAAGTTATCCAGACATGCCAATCAACTATGTTCACATAAAGTCAATAAAATCATGCTAAAAATTATACAAAACAAACAAATTCATTTTGGACACGAAATTGACCTTCTACAACTATCAGAGATGAACCGGAAAGAGGTAGAGCAGTGTTGGTGCGGGCTGAATGAGTTACTGTGGGGTGGATAGGGCGTGTGTTACAAGTGCAGCTGACATACAAAAACAATGGTTTTTTAGGTGGTAATCATGTTGTGATTTCTAGTTTTTTCTTGGGTTGATTTTGGGTTTTTTTGGTTAGAATCTCGGGTGGTTTTGTAATTATTTTCAGGTTGATTGGGTCTGATTTTTGTGAGGACAGATCAAGACTAATTTTTGAGGAAGCAGTGTTGCAAAGACTTGGAGAATGGCAGCTCCGTGGTGTTGCTATTATGAAGGCTTGCAGAGAAGATGACTTCGGTTGGACTGGATTTGATGTTGGAGAAAAAGGAGCATGTCAGATCGGAGTAGAAAAACATGGTAACTGGTGGCAGATGGTTTTGTTGATGATCAAAAGATGGAAATGGGGCTGCCGCTATCCTTTTTTTTTTTTGAAAAAAGTGATGGATTTTTGACCCTTTTTATTGGTTATATATATATATATATATATATATATATATATATATTCTTCTCTCTAGGCTATTGCATTATAGTGTGTTAGCTTCCCCTTTTTTCTATGTTTTTGTTTATTTTTCAATATTCTTTGATTTATTTATAGTCTTTTAACCATATATCTTTTCAAAATATTAATTCTACTAACTCTTTATCTCGTATCTTTACTTCCATATCCCTTTGTCTCTCTATCTTCCCATGCCTTTATCTCAAAGTTGTTTTACAATCTTCTCATTCCTTTATCTAAAAAATTTAAGCTTTGCTTTAAGTATGGAAAAAGAGATTATAAAAGAGTTGGTAATATCAAATAAGAAAAAAGATTAGCTAGGTTGATAGGAAGGGAATCGAAAGAGGAAGAAATTTTCATCCCTCTGATCCAATTGTATCATTCCTTAAGCTACTTATATAATGCAATATAAAGATATGATGGATATCCCTACCTAAGGCTTGGCTGCTATAGACATTAACATATTGGAACAAGATGACAACAAGGTCAAGAGCTATTGTGAGAAAGGAAAGGCTGTAGAAGGAGAAGATTTCTTATTGTAACTAATTGTCCAAATCGTGGAAGAAATGTCTGCAAAGACCTTTATGTGAAAGCTGGAAAGTGGTGAAACGTCTGCAAAAGTTGGTGACCCAAAAGGCTCATGTAGTCATAAAAAATTAAATGACAATGTTGTTTTAGTGTGATTTTTATGATTTTTTCATAAATTATGAAGAACTCGTCCGAATATGGTGCTTAAAGTGAAAGCTAAGATAGAAAAGTTATGGGATGCTGGTTTTTTGGAGGTGGTTAGATATCTACAATGAGTATCTAATATAGTAGTAATTCCTAAGAAAAGGATAAAATTAGAGTATGTGTAGAGTATAAGGATTTAAATAAAGCAAGCCTTAAAGATGACTTCCTTTTGCCACACATTGATGTCTTGATTGATAATGCAGTATGAAACTTTATGTACTCCTTCACGGACAGTTTATCTGGGTACAACCAGATCAAAATGGCTAATGAAGTTAAAGACAAGACAACCTTCATTGCTCCATAGGGGAACCTTTTGCTACAAGATAATGCTATTTGGATTGAAAAACACCAAGGCCACTTATCAAAGGGCAATGGTAACTCTATTCCAGAATATGATGCATAAAAAAAATTAAAGTGTATGTGAAATATATGATTGCTAAATCCAAAAAGGGAGAAGACCATTGTCAGAATATGAGAAAACTATTTGAAAGGTTAAGAAAGTATTAGTTGAAGCTGAACCCTGTAAAATGCTCATTCGGGGTAAAATCCAGAAAGCTAATAGGATTTGTGTTAAGTAACCAAGGTATTGAAGTTGACCCTCATAAAGTAAAAGCAATTTAGGTCATGCCAGCTTCTAAAACAGAAAAAGAAGTAAGAAGGTTCTTGGGTCATATGAATTACATTGCTCAATTTATATCTCAAATGACAACAATTTTTGAGCCAATCTTCAAACTCCTTTGAAATAAAAATCCTAAGGTATGGAATAAGGAATGCTAAGAAACTTTCAATAAAATCAAACAATATTTGTAATATTCATTTTTTATGGTGCCTCCCACGCTTGGTAGACTATTGATTCTATATCTGATTAAAAAAAAAAACAATGGGATGAGTAGTTGGGCAACATGATGAGTCTTATAAAAAAGAGAAAACAATATATTATTTGAGAAAAAAGTTCACAGATTACGAGTCCATATATATAATGGTAGAGAAGCTTTGTTGTGCACTTGTATGAGCTGCAAAACAACTTCGACAGTACATGTTGTATTACACTACATGATCAATTTCAAAATTGAATCCTCTAAGATATATATTTGAAAAACCTTATTTATCAATCAAAATAGTAACATGACATGTGTTGTTGGTTGAGTATAACGAAAAGTCGTGAAAAGAAGTGCTATCACTGATGATTTAGTAGACAATGCAATTAAAGTTTATGAGCTTTTGAATTTTTCTTTCCTAGATGAAGACATGCTGGTAGTAGAAAAAGAAGTACTAGATTGGTGGACAATGTGTTTTAACGGAGCAGTAAATATATATGGCAATAGGGTAGGGCAGGGCACAAGTAGTGATAATTTACCCTAACAGAAAGCAATATCCTATTTCGATCAAGTTGTATTTTGAATGCACCAATAATATGGTTGAGTATGATAATTACATTCTTGAATTAGAAGTTGTATTACAATTGAATATAAAGAAATTTGATGTTTATGGAAACTCAATGTTGATAATCTGCCAAGTGAAAGGAAAATGACAGAAAAAAGATGAGAAAATGAGGCTATATCAAGAATAATTTCTAAACTAGCAGAAGAATTTGACAAGATAAAATCCACTCATATAGGAAGAGAAAAAAAACTAATTTGTTGATGTTTTAGCCACTTTAGCTTTCACAACCAAAATTGATTATGGGAATAGAGTGCAACCCATAAGTATTGAAGTCAAAATTTTTTTGGCTCATTACTACTTAGTTGAGGAAGAAGTGGATGGGAATTTTAGGTATAATAATATCAAAAAATTTATCCAACACTAAAAGTATCCCTTAGGGGAATCTGATATAAATATAAAAACCTTATGAAGTTTAGCCATGAACTATTACCTTGATGTAGAAATGCTATACAAGAGGTCATTTGATGGAACATTGTTGAGATGTTTTGATGAGATAGAAGTAAAAAAAGCACTCTAGGGAGTTCACAAAGGGATTTGTGCAACTTATATTAGTGGATATATGATGGTTAGGTAAATACAGAGGTCAGGGTATTTCTAAATGACTATGGAAAGGGTTTGCATAGAATTTGTTAGAAAATACCATGAATAACAGGTGTATAATGATAAGATAAATGTGCTTCGTACTATTCTATTCAATTTAACATCTTCATGACTATTTGTAATACAAGGAATCGATATACTTGAGTATGTCAATCCAAAGTCTAGCAATTGAAATTGGTTTATCCTAGTGGCCATTGACTAATTCATAAAATGGGTAGAAGCCGGTTTAAATGCTAATATAACCTAGAAGGTAGTGAAGATATTTATTGAATGAGATTTAATTTATCGATATGGAGCACTTGAAAAGATAGTGACTAATAATGCTCAGAACTTCAATGAAAGAATGATAGCAGAGCTTTGCATAAAACAAAAAATCAAGCACTTAAAATTCATCTCCATAAAGGCAAAGATGAATGGTGTTGTACCTACCAATAAGAATATAAAAAAGATTATGTAGAAGATGGTCGTCATGTATTAGGACTACATGTATATCGCACCACAATAAGGACGTTTATAAGAGCTACACCTCATTTCTTGGTTTACAGGATGGAAGCAGTAATGTCATTAGAAGAAGAAATCTCATCTTTAAGGGTACTAATGGAATCAGAACTTGAAAAAGTTGATTGAGTCAATATGAGATACAAGAAGTTAAATATGATAAGTGAAAAGAGGTCAGCTACAATATGTCATCATTAATTGTATCAACAAAAAGTGGTTAAAGCATACGAAAAGAAAGTTAGACCTAGGGTGTTTCAGGAAAGGTATCTAATACTGAGAACAATCTTACCTCTACTTAACAAATATTAGAGTAAATGGGCACCTACCTATGAAGACCCATATCTAATGAAGAAAAAGTTCTTTAGGGGAGCTTTGTTATTAACAAGAATAGATGGAGATGACTTGCTTAGCCTATGAACTTTGACTCTGTAACGAAATACTATGTATAATGTACTCACCATCTTTAAATTAATAAAATTAGGTTACTCATTTAGTTAAATTTATGTTTTGCAAATGATCTCAAAAGGCTCAATAAAAAAAAACATTTTCTATTAAACAAAGGTTTTCAAGATTTGATTTTGGCTAATAATTTTAAGAAAAATCAATGATTTATCAAGTGCAATGATTCTCCTAGTAACTCCATAGGAGATGACTAAATACCCAGAAATCCAAATGGATGACCTAATCATCAAAATTTATTGTGCAAAAGCTACATGAAATAAAAAAGATGAAGTTTTCATGAGTCATGAGCTCGTAAAACAAATTTGTGCAAATTGCTACGATAATGAAGTCAATATATTAGTCCTAACTTATTTTGCTTGAAATGAGGAAAAACCACTTTTGATATTCCCTAGAGATGAATATGTCCCTTGCAATCCAAATTTGAGTTGAAGTGAAAGTTTTTCCTTTGTAAGATAACTCTAACTAGGATCAAACTCTACACTAGGGGCAAGTACTAGAAAATGATGAGAATGAAGGTATTTGAGAATGTCCACTAACAATGAGAAAGTGGTCAAAAAACCTAAAAAAACAGAATACCTATGAACATAATCCATGAGATCTTGATTGAGGTCGTATAATATACACACTTGTATCTAAAAAACAAGCAAAAGCTTTTCCTATAGCTTCAACAAACAAATAAAAGGAAAATCATTGAGTAACTTGCAAATGGAATAGAAATGGGTGTTGGTATGTTGATATAAGTAGATAAAGAGAATTTGGGAATGAAAAGCTGATTAGGTGTTCGATCAAAGGTTTAGAGTTAAAAGAAAAAACCCTAGAACAGTGCCTTGTCTTAACTTCTAAAAGTGAAGGTCTTTGATAGCATAACATAGGTTGGAAGAATAGAAAAAAAGAGAGATGAAAGGGCATAAAGGAGTGAAAGTGATCCTAGGCCCATAAAACCCCCTATCAAACACTATTTGAGCCTATGAACTCCTTTTATTTGGTAGCTATAAAACTTAGCCTTCATTACATGCCTTGAAAATTCAATTTTAATCAAGCGAGCAGGAAAGACTTAAGAAACCATTTATGAGAATCATGATGAAGTGAAAAAGTATTTGTGTTTGTTCATATTGAGAAAATCCAAACAAAAGACTTCAAACAAGTATTTGATCTTTTTTTAAACATAATGTAAAATAGGCCATCTTCTAAACTAATCTCCATGATGAAATATCTTTCTTTAAAAACTAATACAAATTATGAGAGTTGTATGAACATTGTTATTTGACATGTCATTGAAAAATCTAAAGATTTCAAAAAGACATAGTAAATCTTGTGAAATCTTTGTTATTAAAAACATCCTAAAATATAAACAAAAGTGTGTGTCATGAGTATTTGCAAAAAGCATAAAAAAAAACAACATTGTCATGAGACAAAGAGTTTAAATTCATTCCCAATTAGGAAAAATATGATAGGATTCACCACGACTTAAATACTCACAAAAGATGAAGGCTACAAAAGCAGCTCGACACTTAAGATATGAAAGTAACTCGTGAACACTTGCTGAAGTAAATTGGGAGGGTGAGCTAGCTAGAGATACCACTTCAGAAATTAAAACCCTTATAAAAAAAAAATAGATTATGAAGAAAAAAAGGGCTTATATTTTAAAAAGCATGCATTACATCTGGTTTTACCTCTACTTTGAAATACTGTGGGCGTAGGATTCACCAATCAAGAGGAAAGGTGGTGAAATATGCATGGGTGAGTGAAATACAACAAATGACAAAGAAATTTCATCTATGGAGTATGGATAACTAAGGCTATAAGACAAGGTGCTCGTTTTAAGAGTTTACCCTATGAGGGTATTTTGATTTGAATTTGAAATTTGAAAAAGGTAGGTCATTTATGAAAATAGGCAATTTTTGTAATTTCAAAATAGGCATATTGCTTGGGAAAATAGACTAATTTCAGAAAAGCATGAAAGCTTGTTGAAATTCTTTTTGGAATTTAAAAATGGGCAAGTCACCCATGAAAAAAGACCGACTTTTTGAATTTTAAAATAGACAGGTTGCTTGTGAAAATAAATCAATTTCAAAAAAGCATGAAGGCTTGTTGAAATTCTTTTTGAAATTTAAAAAGGGGCAGGTCGCCCATAAATATAGGCTAGTTTTTTTTTTTTAATTTCAAAATGGACAAGTCGCTAATAAAATTAGATCAATTTCAGGGAAGCATGAAGGCTTACTAAAATTGTTTTTAGAATTTTAAAAAGGTAGGCTACCCACTTTTTAAATTTCAAAATAGACAAATCACCTATTAAAATAGATCAATTTCAGGGAGGTATAGAGACTTGCTAAAATTCTTTTTGAAATTTGAAAAAGAGAGGTTGCCCATGAAAATATCAATCTTTGAATGTCAAAAGGGGCAGGTCATCTCTGAAAATGAGACCATTTTTTTTTAAAAAAAACAAAGTCTTTGGAATTTCAAGATTGGTGGATCACCTAGTAAAACCGTCAAACATATTTTTCTTTACAATCTTATTATGCAAAACCTTAATTTGAAAACGAAATCCAAAATACAAAAGGATATATATGTAGAAAGCTTAGAAGATTGTCCAAGTTAGTGGTGAAGAGATAAGTGAAGAAGTTGATGACTAAAATATATAAAAATGACAAAATTGGCAACCTCATCCTAATTGATAAAAAGCCCTATTGGTGAAAATATTTTTATTTGGGGTAAAAAATACAAATTTTGATAGGTAAGGACTTAATGAGAATTTTTAAAGGACTTAATTACAAGAAAATTTGATTTTTGAAGTCAGTTTAGGTTTTAATTAGAGGAAATTAAAATCTAAGGGTATAATTGCATAAATATTTTAAAGAGTTAATTTGGTCAAATCAAAAGCTTAATTGTATAAATATTGAAGTTTGATGGACAATTAAAGACTTGTTTGAAGAAATCCAAAACCAAGGACCAAACTAAAAAAGAGTTTAGAAGACAATTTCAAGTGCAATTAAAATAAATTGAAAGAATAGGGATTAAAATGAAATCTGTTAGATCCCAAATTAAAAACCCTAATTTCTAGGGTTTAACCTAGATGATGTGTCATTCAGCCACTATTTAGCTTTTTCTTCGAAAGTTTTGGCGGATCGAGTATGCACTTTCAGACGAATAAATATGACATTTCCGACCACCACCATTCAACTGAGAAATACCCCCTCTATATAGATCAACTATTCCCATCAAACATTTACATCCCATTTTCTTCAATGAACTCAACATCTTGTCCCCGAGCAGCCATTACTTCATTTTCAGATTCTAGACTAATCAGGTTGACATTTTCGAACGAATAAATATAAAGCTACAGACTTCTAAATTGAGTAATGTTGAATCCAAATAGAAGGTGAGCTATCCCTTTACCAAGAGTAGGTGGTCTTCAATGACGATGACATCGTAGTTGCTCTAATAAAGCTTTGAAAGTGGTTAACTTGGTCATCTATGGCTGTGATACCCATTTCACAAAACCACTAATATTTTCCTTGTGTTCCCACTTTAAGCTTTATCAGTAGGTTCTTTTCAAAAGTTGGTCACGTTTATTTCTAGAACTAAAGGCTAGAAACAAGTTACTAGGTTTCTAAGTTTGGAAAAATCACCAAAAACTCCAAAACCCAAGCTTGTTGCAAAACGGCCATTGAAAAAACAACATAGGTACAGAGCTAACAATTGTAAAATACACTCTAGAGCCCTCTCATTTTGATTAAAAGAGCTAAGCTTTGATCAATCTATCTTTGAATCCATCAAAAACCCTATAAATACCTCATAATAAAATCAAAGTAGAGAGGAGAAAAAAAAGAAGAAAAGGTTAATAAAGAAACTTTAAGTGTGAAGGTTTAAGAGCCCAACACAAGGATTTCTTAAGCTTTTAAAGGGCAGTAAGTTTGTGGAAGCAAAACTTGCAATGAAAGCAAAAAAGGTAGTAGCCACTTTAGGAGCTTGAAGGTATACTTTCTAATCAAAACTGAATTCCATGCGGCTTGCTTGAATGATTTTTTTATTGTCATTTGGTCTGCTTTATATTTACAAGGATGGAGATGAGATTTATAATGCCTGGCAAGTAGTGTTGTGGTTAGCCCTTTCATTACTATAATAGTTTGATTCTATTTTCTGAAGGGTTTTTTTATATGTTTTAGATGAAATAAAAGTCTTATATTTCAGTTATTTTTATAAAACATTGTTGTTTTAGTTTAACTTAAGCAATATATGCTGAGGCAATGATGTATATCCTAGATTTTCTAGGCATGTTTATAACCAAAATGAGTCTTGAAAAACTAATTTTGAATCCATATCGCATGAACATATAGGCTGTTTTAAGGTGATATTTTTTGGATTTGAAATATCTTGTATAATTTAGATGATTTGATGTTATTTGTTGGATTTTTTGATTCAAATATGCATGTTTATAGTTATGTGGTTTGCTGGAACTAAAAAAGCATGTTTTAGAGGCCTACAATGCCAATTTTGGGTTTAACAGTGGCTAGTTTGATATCTAGGTATTTTTTGGGTTTGAAAGCAGCGTTCTTGGAAAGAACATTGTTTTGACCCTATGATTTCGACTAGTTTTGGTGCAATTCTTTGCACAGAACCCTTCGAGCGACTTTATTAGTCAATAATCCAGGGTTTATTTGTATTAGTAATACATTTTCAGTAGGTTTTAAACCAAATAGGTCAACATTAGGTCAAAGGTTAAAACCTTGTTTTGCTAGCAATGTTTTTGCTAAAGGTTTTCTTTAGCTTAAGGCTGTGTATGACAAACACCTCTTAAAACTATTTTGATAATTTTAATTTTTGAAAAAAATAGGTATTTGCAAAACATGGCCTTAAAAAAATAAAAAATAAAAAAATTATGCTTGTTGCATGCAGCCTAATCCTTACAAAAAAATTGTATTTTATATATAAAGAAGAAGAGAGAGAAAAATGTATTTTTTTCAAAGTTGTTTTATAAATCTTTGTGTTGTTTTTTTTTTGCATTTTTTTGGGAATTTACAATAAGTTTTTAAAATTCCTTAAAGATCTAAACAATATTTCAATAACACTAAAAAACATTTTCTCTAATAATTAATTGTCAACATTCTAGTATAAATGTTGGACTTACGAGTAAGCTGGTATTTAAATATCAGGAGTTGACTAGAAAATGCTAAGAATTATTTTGAATATTTGTTATTTTTAATTGGGAGTATTTTTCACCATAATATACAAGTTGTGGAAAACGCTTTCATCTTTCAAGATAGATGAACCTTGTTAGGGCACCTGCATGGATTCTTCCTATAAAACTTTATTTGGGCATATGAGCCTATAATAAATTTAAAATGTCAGATGTATTCATGAGCATAAGTCTTTGTTTTGAGCCACATACAGACTATCAGTTAGGAATCTATTAATACCTTTAAACCACATCTAGACCACTCACTACAACTTACATCATGTAAGGTGCGTTAAAAATGTTATACCTTTCATTTCTAAAACTAGTTCCTTACCCTATAATTTCAAATAAGACTATTCAACTTGGATTTCCTAGTGACCCTAAATGAAACAACTAGGTGGCGACTCCTTGATCCTAACACCTCGCCGCATCGCGCACGTTATGTGCAACATCACCAATGGCAAGAGATCCTCATAATTTCCCCTAAACTCTAACACACATGTCCTTAAAAGGTCTTTGAGAGTCTGAATAGTCCTTTTAGATTGACCATCTGTCAAAGGATGAAATTTAGTACTTTGGTTCAATTTAGTTCCCATGGCTTGTTGTAGACTTGGGCATAATCTTGATGTAAAGCTCAGTTGATACTGACACCTTATATAGTCTAATCGCATCATTCATATTCAATTTGGCTGACTTATCCAAAAAATCAATCATTTCTACAGGTGAAAAAAAGACAGATTTTGTTAGTCGATCTACAATCACCCATATAAAATCACTACCCTTTTTGTTCTTAAGTAAACCCAACACAAAATCCATGGCAATGTCTTCCCATTTACATTCAGTGATTGATAATGATTGTGCATTTCCTGTAAACCTCTTGTGTTCTATCTTTACTTATTGATAAATCCCGCAGCTCGACATAAATTCTATTATTTCACTCTTCATGTTAGGCCACCAGTAGTACCCTTTTAAGTCTTTGTACATCTTAGTACTCCCTAGTTGGGTTGCAAATCTAAATTCATAGGCCTCTCTCAACACTTCATTCTTTAGTGCATGATCTTCTTGTAAATAAATTTGCCTATCCATTGGTACTTACCTATGTTTTAAGATTTGAAAAGGCATTTCAATTTCTCCTTTCCTTAATCCTTTTCACTTCCTCATCCGACTATTAATACTTCAACATCTTATCTTGAAGTATAGATTGAATTTTAATATGAGCTTAACCGTAGATCTATCATTTTCAATTCAACTAGATCCCTTCATTCTTGAACCTCTATGTCACAAGCTATTAACTTATATTTTAGACTTAAAGCATCAATAACCACATTAGCTTTTTCTAGGTGATAATCAATTACACAGTCATAATCCTGTATTAATTCCACCCACCTCCTTTGTTGTACATTGAACTCTTTTTGCGACATCAAATATTTCAAACTTTTATGATCCATAAATATTTAAACTTGTGATCCATACAAATAATGCCTCCATACCTAAAGAGCAAACACTACCACTACAAATTGTAGATCATGCACTAGGTAATTCACTTCATGTCACTTCAACTATCTTTAAGTATAGCAATTACTCGTCCATGTTACATCAACACACACCCCAAACCTATCCTGGAAGCATTACTATATACTATAAATCTTTATGTTTCCAAAGGGAGGACTAACACCGAAACTAAAGTGAGGCTTCCGTTCAACTCTTGAAAACTCTCTTCACGTTCTTTTGACCAAACAAATCTAACTTTTTTAGAGGTCAACCAGGTGAAGCAAGATGTTATTGTTGAAAAGCCCTCAATAAATTTTTAATAATACCCTACAAGGCACACGAAACTATGAATTTTCATCACATTAATAGGTCTTTTCCATTTTAAAACAGCTTCAACCTTTCTTGGATCCACCAAAATTTTTTTTTTCGAATATAACATGCCTTAGTAATACTACCTTCTTGAGCCAAAACTCACTTTTGTCTAGTTTTGCACATAATGTATTTCCCCTCAAAGTTTGTAATATATTTCTCAAATGTTGTTCATGCTCCTTATAGGAAATAGAATATACTGGTATATTATCCATAAATACTATTATGTAGTGATCTAAGTATGGTCAAAACACCCGATTCATCAAACTTGTAAATACTATTAGGGCATTTGTCAACCCAAAAGGCACAATCAAGCACAATATGCAAAAACATATGAAATGGGTGTTGGAATTTCTACTATTTACCTTATATGCTTGTTCTATCATGCAATCTGATTGTTCGTTTGACTTTTTTTACAACACTCGGTTTAATCAATCATTATTTTAAAACTACAATTACATACAATCATAATAGGATAATATTAATATTTATCAATTTGACATCTCCAAGTTATTTCAACATCAACATCATTATAATTCCACCGAAGTCCATGACAAATAGTTTCTTCAATTCTGCATATAACATGCCTAAACTACTATGTAATAACAAACTACTTTCACCATTATATATGATACAACTATTCACATTAAGAACAATAGTACCACCATAATGATATAAAATAAATATGTTATAAAACATTCTAAAAAAACAAATTGTATTTTGGTCAATTGGATGTAATTTTAACTAAATTGTGTTACCACAACTCTAATTGGTAAAATTCATAGTAAATTCAATCAAATTTCTAAAATTTAATGCAAAAGCATACTTGATCAAAATTAAACATGATTCATGATATCAAATCTAATTGATATTTCCATGCTCAAATGCATTAAATCAAGATTAAATTTATAGCAAATTAAAAAAATTAAAGAAAATACAAAATTTGGAAACTTATCCATAATTCTATGCAACGTGTAATTCATCATAATTCTACTGCACTCATGCTCTATTGCATGAAATCATGAAGCGCAGTTGATAATATTATTAGTTGATCCAACAATCCCCATAAAATCCCTAATTCTCCTACTTATATAAAATTTAATGTAACACATAGTTAATTGAAATAATTATTTTGCAATTAATTTAACTTATTTTTATATTCAATTATATCAAATCAACCCTAATTAATGGTATTTATAGTTAACTTATCATTAATGCAACAAACTCTAAATTCAACCTAAACAATGCTTTTATTTCAACTAAGCCAAACACAAATTCATACCAACGTAGTATATTTACCTTGCTTGTAGGACTAGAAAAAGAGTTGGGGTGGCAGGGGCAACACTAATAGCAGCGACAACAATGAATTTTAAAAAGAAAAACATCATAAGATGCTTGGAAAATAAGATGGGTTTGATTTTGATTGTCTTAGGGATAAAATAACAAGTGTTTAATAGGTTTTTTTAAAGAGAGAGATTGTGAACATCAGTTTTTTTAAAGAGAGAGTTATGTCTATTTATATTATTTGATCTACAGAGTAATTTAAATTTCATAACATGTAGCATTTTTAAAATGTGATATGTTAATTTATCGTGCTTCTGAAAAGTGACATGTTAAATCGCTCTTCTGAAGCATGATAATTATCTTTTTATGTTTGGAAATAGTGATATTTAAAAATTTGCTAATTTAAAAAGTGTGATATTATATTAAAACTTTTTTAAATGATGTTATTCTATTAAAATAAATAAATAAATTATGATAATTTTAGAAAAGTATTCTGAATTCTAGAAGTTGCTATGCTTTTGTTAGGTAAGAAAGGTTAATTTGCTGCACCCTTGCCTGGAATAGACCAGTACCCTACCCCACCTTTACCTACCAACCCTTGAACAATCTATAAAGAGGACATGACCCACCTAGATCACACGTCGAAAAAGAAATTCCTCGTCTAGCTTTCAAAGGGCTTCAAAGACCTAAACTCCCACTAATTAGTAATTAGCAATAGCGCATTGCAAGACTCTTCTTAATTCACTGCACATGTAATTGAATGTGTTCGGTAGTATAATTATAATTATTTTTTAAATAATTTTTTATGTTAAAATATATATTAATAATTTTTTTATTTTTTAAAAATTATTTTTGATATCAGTATATTAAAATAATTTGAAAATACTAAAAACATATTAATTTGAAGTTAATAAAAAAATTTAAAAAAATTAAATTTTTTTAAAAATACTTTTAAAATGTAGAAACAAACAGATCCTAAAAAACTCTACGTGCGGGGAAAAAGAAGAATACTATAGAAATAACAATATTCAAGTGTCAAAAATATGTTTCCAAAACGTGATCTATTTGATATATTTCTCTACGCACAAATTATTTGTTAAAGCTCATAGAGTACTTATCATACAGAGTTGTAATAAATTAAGAAGTAATCAAGATATAATTAAAAAACAAAATTGAAGGATTTATAATGTAGTTATATCATATAATACTTTCTCCCATTTTTACTTAAATTAAAAGAGATTTTAATAATTATTACCTGCAATAATGACACCACTGTTTTTAAGAAATAAATATTGGTACGTATTTGTGGTTGACACCAAGATTTCTCTACATGCTTCAACGTCTATATCTTTTCACCAACACCACCACATAGAATCTCTCAAGCAACTCAAATCTGTGCTTTATTATAAGCTGCAAATACACTGCTTGAAGCTGCAGAATTTCTGAGCCAGAGAAACTGAAAACAGCTGGATCATGCTAACTCTCAACTATCTCAAGAAATTAATATAAAGCACCTCTACGAATTATCAATGCCATCATCATTATTTCTTTGTTAGGAGTTGATTAATGGCAATTGTGTGTTCATATACATATGCATATACTGCTTCCGCGTTCGCTAGGACCACATGGCTACAGTACTTGAGGGAGGCATGAAAAGCTCCGGTACAAATCCTTTTTCCTTTATCCATCCAAAGATGAAAATGACTTGAGAAGATATACCTAGATTTTTGTTTATAAGCTGTGTGTTGATGCATGAATATGGAAATTGAGCCCAATTAAAGGCATGATGGTGATATATCTTGACCCAACATATTTTTCTGTGGACCCGGGGAGTCTTTTGAACCCTGGTTTTATGCGGGCATTGCTACAGTGCACAACGCCTTTAATCATTCATGTTACAAGCTTTACAGACGTACCATACACACCAAAAAAATTTACCCACTTCAATCCATAAATAATTCCCTGTACTGATGAAATAATTTAGTTGGTGATTGCAGTGGTATTTGTCATAATTTTTTTCTAATTTTCTGGAATAATTGTGTTTTACCGTGACAAATTTAACTAATGCAATTCTGTGCTTCATCATCGTTCCCTCGTAACTGCTTCAGGAGGAAATCAAACAACAGTCCACGCAGAAGCTAAAACGAAAGAGGATGGCCAATTTTTGTGTAGATTTAGTGTTCATAATAGAGACGAGGTGTGGATAAAAAGTTTCCTCATCTCACTTGAAGTATTAGACGTGGATAAAACGATAAAACGTAATATATTTTATCAACATGTCTTGTATTTGTTTTATTATTTTATGGACGAGGTGGCAATTTAAGATATATCATGATTTTTCGTTTATAAGATGCATATTAATATATGCGGTTAACTATAAATATACTCTTATCCATTAGCTTTGTCACAATTTCACATTTTATCAATCTAGAGAAACAACTGATTTTTTTCTCTTATGTTTCGCAGGTAATCTTTAGTATTATTATTCATACTGATAGATTTGAGAATCACCAAGATTTTAATTGAGCTAATAGATTTTGCATCGTATATTTCAATAGAATTTATAGTTTATTGTATAGACTGAGAAAAATTATTAATTTATATATTTAATTTTATAATATACAAAATTAAATAAATACCGAGGAACATGTGAAATAGTCAAGGTTGTTGCTTCTGAGTTTTCTTAATAGCGGTCGCACGTCACCAACGCAGCGTTATCTGACAATTTTTTTTTCTGTTTATTTTGGTTCATTCGTTGGGAGTCGCCACCTAGTATTTAATTAAGAGCTACTAGGAAACCCAGGTGCACTAGTCTTGTCAGAGATTCATGGGTAATGGACTGGTTGTGGTTAGGGAAGGTATTAGCACCCCTAACACACCCTACCTGAGGTAAGCTGCTTCGTGGCTTTGATGCGTGAAAGAAGTTTTAAAAATTTTATCTTTTCATCGAATATTAGAAATATAACTTACGTGTAAGTTCATAATTCTTGACCGTGAAAAAATCAAAATATTAAATTCTTCTTTATTCTTTGCAATTTTATCATAAATTAAAAAACAAACATCCATAAAACAAAAACAAAAACAAACACACATACACTTTTACTATATTTTTTCCCTTTTCTTTTCTTTTTATTTTTTACACACATACACTTTTACTATATTTTTTCCCTTTTCTTTTCTTTTTATTTTTTACACACTACAAATTATACAAATTCAAAAACAACTATACAAAAATTACATTAAACATTTTAAAAATTACAAAACAGACCCCCACAAATCAATAACAGTGCTGGGAAACCTTCTGGAACTGCATGAACAATGGTGACACGTCTTCTCCATGAGCTACCACCACTAGTGGTGCATGGGTTCATGCGTCGCTGCACAAAAAATAGAAAAACCAGGTGGGTCTTGCTCAGCTTCTTCTCCTCTTCCCTTCCCTGTCAGCGGTGAGGGGCCTCATCACCTGCAAAAGAATAAAACACCTAAGCTAGTTGATTTTAATTTTTTTTTTCAGATTTGTTTCGGTCTTCTCCTTTTCAGATATGCTTCAATGCAAATCTTTTTTTGGTTTACATCTTCTTCTCCTTCGATTTAGGTGACGACATGATCAAAGGGTTGCTGGCGACCGGGTTTCTGTCCCGTCGGTGCAGATAGATTAGGAAGAGCTCGGTTCTGAGGGTTAGCGAGGACACCGCTGCTGGGAGGAGGATATGAAGGAGAAGATCAGGGAAGTGGTGAGGCGATGTGAAGTGGGGTGTTGGTTTAGAGGGGTTATGTGGGTATGGTCTGTGGGTAACCGGCCAAGGAGGAGGTTTAATGGAGGTTGAGAAGGGAAAAGGAAGGCTTATGCGGGGAAGGGCAGCCGATGGGTTGGCTGAGAGAGGAGAGTTCTGGTGAGGGGGGGTTGTTGTGTTTGGGCAGATGGTGAAGGAAAAATTGCCAGGGGGGAAATGGTTTTGGGGGCTATGAGAGGAGAAGGGGAGCTCTGGTTTCTGTCAGGCGTGTGGCCGAGGGAAGAAGAGGAACAGGCTGCCGGATAGGAATGGAGGATGGTGAGTGGCGGGGAAAAATATGGGTGTCTGATGTGGCTGAGGGTCCTTGCCTCTCAGGTTCTGGGAGAGCAAAAGCCAAGGACCCTGGAGGGACGGATGACATGTTTTTTTTTAAAAAAATCTCTCAGCCGTAGGGGGGCCGTGAATTTTCTTTGGCTTAAGGAGAAAAATTTAGGTTTAGAGTTTTTTTTTTTTTTTGTTACCTCAAAATTGAAAAAATTGTTCCCCCCTTGTGTATGTGTTGGAAACTCCTATTTATAGGCAAATATGTTGCTAGGTCTTCAAACTTGGTCCCTCAACTTTTTTTTTTTTTGTAAATTTGATTTTTCTTATCAACATTGACTCGAATGAGAAAAATTGGTGATTTTAAAAATAACGCTTTAAAAGTCAAACGCGTTCCAAAGATCTTTGAAAATTTAAATTTTTTTGAGACGATCCTGAAAATGCTAAAAACGATGCAAATATATTTAAAAAAAATATATTTTTTAGATTTTCAATGTTTTTCGCTATTTTTGGATTTTTTATGAAAATTTATCAAAACATGGGTCAAAATTGGGTATAAAAAAACCCAAATTCCAACAAACTCAAAGTTGAAGGATGAAGTTATATATATATATATATATATATATATATATATATATATATATATATATATATATATAAACTAGTGTAAAAATGATTAAAAAAAACAAGACTAGTGTTAAGTCAAGCTAACCTTTCAGACTAGTAACCCAAGTAATGAGATCAAGATCACCCTATTAAAAAAAATAAATTCTAATTCTTAACCAACCAAATATTAAAGGATAAAATTTAAAAAAAAACAAAATTTTAAAAAAGAATCCAAAGGAAAGGATAATTAAAATAGGGAGGAGAAGAAAAATATATTGTTGAAACCTTATTTCTAATTTTCCACCAACATGCATCATCTCTCATGAAAGCCCTCTCCATTCCACTCCTATTACCACCAAGGAAATCGGTGTTCAGCCCTTGGATGAAGTCGCATGCACTGCTTGAAGATGAGGGCTTCCTCCATACAATGGCTCATGTGATGCACTTGCCAACCAATTTATCTTACTCATTGATTTCAGCCCACCATTTTTGTTTACATCAATAGAATTTCATTTTATATTGTCAAACCAAGCATTAATCAAGTGCCAGAATTATTTCTTAATATCGCAAGATCCATATATCTAAGAAACCAAAAATAAACTATTAAGTCAAATGCCAAATAAAAACAATGTGAAATATTTAAATTAGAAAAAAATAAGTTATAAAAAAATGACATGAACTCTTTCCCTGCTAGTGCAAATCAGTTCTTGATATTAGAAAAAAAAAGACTGGATATTTGTTTAAGCTTCAAATTCTCGCACTGCAGTTCTAATTCTTTAAATCAATAAAATTGAGTTTTATTTTATCAAACCAAGCATTAACCAAGTAAAGAAGCATTTTCCCATGAGATTCATATATGCAGGCATAAAAAAAATCATCATAACCAATACCAAACCAAAAAAGAGCAACCATGAGAATCCATGATCATTCCTCTCACAAGTCACTTTGAATCACTGATGGCTATTATTATATCAAAGGTTTTATACAATAAATAAATGTACTAGTTAGCTAGTCATATACTCGAAAAAAAAACACTCTATTTTTAACACTCAACAAACATAAAAGGATTATCATCATATTCATGTTAAGATTGAAGCTTAATAAATATAATCTAAGGTGTGTTTGGTAATGCAATCCAACATGTTTTTTTATGTATTTTTCACTTAAAAAGTATTAAATTGATTTTTTATGGTTTTGATATACTGATATAAAAATTATCTAAAATAAATATTTTTTTAATGTATTTTAATTGAAAAGTACTTTTAAAAAATATCATGCACCACGTTACCAAACACATATTTAATCAAACATAAATAGTCACATCTCCAAGAAACCAATAATGGCAAGGGTGGTGGTGCGTCAACAATAAATAAGGTGGCTAAAGCATAATAATTTTTTTCTTTTCAAAATCCATTAAAAATAATCCTAGTGATTTAGAATGCATTTTTTAAAGGCGTATCTCTTAACAAACATAGCCTTAGTATATTTATTGTATTGTCCTTATATATTTTAATTTAAGCTTCAAAAAATAATTTTTAAAAAATTTAAAGTCCTATTAAAAAGAAATTCAAAGGGAGTGTTGATTTTGTTGTAAGATGCTTTGTGGCATGTGAGGGGAAACATTTTAAATCACGATCGTGTTTTCCCTTTTTATCCTTTATTGTATTTAATCATGAAACTTTTTTTTCAATTTTATCATTCTATGTAAGGTTGACCTGGAATTAGGTTTTGTGACTTGGTTTGCTTTAACTTTTATGTTGTTATCTCAATGTCAAAACAAATCTCAACATTAAGTTAATACTTGATTTCACAAAAATAACTATGATTTTAGTTCTTTCAAAAGAATTAAAATTTGAGGACTAGAATTGAGGTAAAGAAAAATAATTAATCTTTTTTTATTATTATTATTTTGTGTTGCGTTTGGATGTGTTTATACATATCTTATGTAATCTTTGTTCTGCCTTTTTGTTTGTAAATAGATTTATAAAAATGATTGTTAAGTAATATTTGAGGTTTCTATATATATTAAGTCTTTATTATTGTATCATTGTGAGTTGATTTTGGTTGGATCAACGTGATCCCACTGTGACCCATTGAGTGTGAGTGGAGATCTTTGTGTCTATTGTGGACATTATCAAGAAAAATAGACTTGAAACCCAATTTACCATTTACCTTTTTTTTTAGGTTCAATATTCATTTGAAAATAAAAATTAAGCTTTATTATCATATCCAAATTCCAAATTACAAATCATTGCCTTAAGTTTTAGCAATCTTTTATCATAAACATGTACACATACCACTTTAGGCAAGTTTTTAGCAATAGCACAATAGGTACTTGTATCATAAAACAAGCAACAATATAGCTCGGAGGATGCTTTAAAAGGTGGTTTTTTTTTAGCATAAGTATCTAGAACTCTAAAGAATAGTTTAGATTTTTAGTCATCAAAAAACTAGGTGATGCTTTTATTTTTTATTTTTCTGTTTAGTTTGTCAAGAAGTCTCATGCCACAATTTTCTTTTCTATTAAATTTGTGTTAGAAATATACTTTTGTTTCAATTACTGAAACTTTCATTAGTAATTCTATAAGTTTTTGTTTAAAAAATAAATATTATGGTAAAAAAAGAAAAAAACAATTTCAAATTAATGAGATAGCATGGTTTTAATTGAAGAAAAATGTTTTTAATCATATTTAAAGTCATCTTTTTTTATTTGCTTTCAACCAAGAAAATATTATATCTTTTATTGAAGAAACAATTATTGATAAGAAAAGTAGAAATTTTATTAGAAAGTCATTTTTTTCAATGGAGTTGAAAATATTAAATTTTTATTGATAAGAAAAGTAGAAATTTTATTAGAAAGTCATTTTTTTCAATGGAGTTGAAAATATTAAATTTCTTTAAAAAAACTATTTTATTAATGAATAATTAAATAAATGCATTTTGGAAGGCTTTCTATGTAGCGTAAATTATATATCTTAATATGTTTTTTATTTAAGTTTGTTGACTCAATCTTTTATTACTTTTAAGAGAAATTTTAATATTTATTAACTTTTATTCTATTGAATGCATGCATTATCTTTTTTAGTTGCAGTTAAAAAAAAAATGAAGTTAAAAACACATTTCCAACTATTGAAAAAAAACTTATGTTCAATCCAACAACGAATGAGGAAAAAATTATATAGGGTTTAAGTTTAGATTCTTTTTGTTGGTTCTCCAATCTCAAGTACATTAGGTTGGAATATATATATAAAAAAAAAACAAAGAAAGAAAAATGCTATGCCAATAGAACCCTTAAAAAAAATGTATCAACTATGAGATTGATCCAACTTCATGATGTAACATGAATTCGTCTGATCTAATGATGAACACCATATGTTCAAATCAATTCAAATGAAGATGAACTGTTTATAAACTGATTAAAAAAACATACCCTTGATATATAAAAATTAGGGTGAGGATAACAAAAATAAATTATGAACAATTCCTCATATCTCTGCTCCAATTTCCAATTTTTTTTTTGTTGACAACTCTTTTTATTTCCACCTTCTGGATGATTTCCTGGCATTACTTTATGATTTTTACAGGATGGGATGTTAGATGGCGGATGATCCTTAACCACCGTACATAGCAATGTGGTTAATGGTGGATGACAAGTCAATTGCTTAATCATCATCATCATCATTCATTGAGGGGATAAGAGAGCCTTTACCCTTTTGCCGACTTCCATGTTTACTTTAAATAATTAATGTCTAGTAACAAGAACACCATAACTTTTTTATTATTATTATATATAAAAACATTAGAGGTTGTTTCCTCTGGTAAAACTCCATATCATGTGTTGCAAGATTTTTAGCCTTGGAACTTGAAAGTATCGAGCATCAGGTCACCCGGCAAGTGGGAAAGTGAAATGAATCAAGTGTTGTTTTTAAAAATCTGAGTTTTCTGGTTTTAAATTAATTTTTTATATTTTTAAATCATTTTTATAAGTTAATATTAAAAATAATTTTTAAAAAATAAAAAAAATATTTTAAAACATTTCTAAATAAAATCATTCTAAAAAATAATTCCTCTCCTCTCAAACAAAGCATGGAAAACAGCTGCGTCGCACATATAAAGATGGGTCTAATCCTCATGACTGAAATCCACCGTCAATGAAAGGTTGATATCGGTCCATCTGCAGTTTTTGATATTTTGTGGAGTACCATTAGAATGCCACTTCGAGGCACAGTGAGAAAATCAATAATTAAACAATATAATATTTTCTACAACGTTTTTACTTTTATTTTTATTTTTTGTGCATCCATTACCAGTTAAAAAAATTAAAAGAAAAAAGAAATATCCATGTGCATGGTAGCTAGGAGGAAATAGCCTTGAATTTACCAACAGACACGGGTGGGTTAATATGAACAGTGTTTTTACCCCAGTTTTTTAATTTTATATATATTTTTTCATTAAACTATTTCTCCAACGCTCAATATATATCAACATCAAATATTTAAGTAGAAGACCCTACCGAACAAGAAGAACAAGCCACTTGCTCAAGATATTAAGAATTTTGCACCGTGCAGCATCATCATAATTTATCAAATTAAAAGAAAAGGAAAAGAAAAGAAGAGAGAGAATCACAATAAGAGATTTTTTTTTCTTGTACAGTATCATAGGATCATGTTAAATAGATTTAAAATTGTTTAGAGATTTATTACTTGAAGATTTGATTTTTTTTCGCTTTCAATAATTATTTAAAAGTTAAATTGTCACAAACCACAAGTTATACAATTATCTGGCCTCCAATGATAATTTACATAAATCACAAGTAATAAATCTCTTCAATCCCTATTTTGCTATGTTTATAGTGCTACCTTTCTATTACGTGACTTATACAGTTTTATTTTATCTAACAGAAAATAACAAAAAAAATATGTTTAGTTTACTATTTGTAGGAAAATTTAAAAAATCATATAAATTGACAAAATATAGTCCTTACTTGATTTCTCAATGTCTACAAATATAATTCATGTATTAATTATATTGCAGTTCTTAATTTCTAAAATATATTTTAATTAAGTTATATTTAATTAAATCATACCAGTTTTATTTCTGATTAATGATTCTTAATGTGTGTGACATATTAGGTTACTAATATGTTGGCCCATATATAAATTATAATTCTAATTAAAAATAATTAAATAATTTAATTTATTAGCAATTCAATAATTGATTAATTTATATTTGAAGATCAGGTGTATCGTCTAACAATATGTCATGATTCCCTAAATATTAAAAAACATTATTAATGGTCTGACTTAATCTTTCAGTGATCGGTTTGGCAGTGTAACTAATATCATTTCATTGATAATGTTCCAATTTAACATTAAAGCATGAAGTATGTATGCCATGTTAAATCATGTTTGTTCTCTACATAATTGTCATTGATCGTTTGAATATGAACTAAAACTCTTTTCAAATCTCATTCCACCTTGGTCAGGGATTTCTCTGTCAATACTATTTGAAAACAAATAGAATATTTTTTTTAATTTACTTGGGTGATGAATTCTCTCATAATCACTCAAGTACTTTCATATAGCTCATGATATATCCAATGTCATGATAACTTGTAACATGATCAAAATATAATATTATTTATATAAGATAACTTAATGATATCAAGTCTAAGTGTTGTAACCCATTTTTGGGTCCCCGCACAAGAAAAGAGAAAAATACAAAAAAAATTATAAATAAATAAAAATAAAATAAATAAAATAAAAAAGAAAAAGCATTTTTTTCCAGTTTTTGTTCCCCCATCTCTCTCTCCTAAACCCCCCCAAAAAAAAAAAACCAACGACGACCCAACTTATCCCTTCACTGACAACCACCACACCCTTGTGCCAAAAGAGCCATACCCTACCTGCGAATAACCCCCAGCTCACCTTACCCCACGCCATGACAGGGGTAAGGTGGCCCTCCCCTCCTCTGCCTATAAATATGAGAGAAGGGAGTGTCGAAGAGGAGAAAGAAAGAAAGGAGGGGAGCTGGAAGGATTTTGTTTAAAAGAGAAAGTGAGGGAAATCAAGAGAGAGACCGAAAGTTATTGGAGAGAAAAAAAAAGGAAAACCGAACAGAACAAAGAGGGGAGAAGAAGAGAAAAAAAAAAAAGGAAGAGAAGAAAAAGAGAAGAAGAAGGACCATTCCTCACCATCTGGGCACCACTGTCGTGCTTCATCTCCACCGCCATCCTGCCACCATCACGCTGCCAACGCCAGCAGAACCGAAGAGGAAGAAGAGGAGCGAAACAGAGGAGAGAAGGAAAGAGAATAGTCGCCACCTATACCACCATCCCAGCCGCATCAGATGCCGCCAGCGTCGCCACTGCTCAAGGTTACTTTCTCCCCTCTCTTGTCGTTTTTTGCTTCAGCTTCATTTGCATGCAGAACATTTACGTTCTGCAACAAATGAAGATTAATTAGCTAGTTACTCTGTTGTGCATAGTAACTAGCTAATTATATTCTGTTGGTTACTGTGCGCATAGTAACTAGCTAATTATATTCTGTTGGTTACTGTGCGGACCTTTTTTTGGTTATGGGCTGGAACATCCACCCAGCCCACGCGGTTGGGCTGAGTCCAGCTCACAATATATGGGTCAGGTCAGGCCCAGCCCAGGATGGGTGGGCCAGATCCGACCTAGTTTTTTTTTTTTTTTTTTTGTTAAAAGAAAAATTTTAAAATATTTGTTTGTAATTTTACAAGTTTCCCACGTATTTTTTTATGTCATTTTGATTAATATCAAGCAGTATTTTTTATGTTGCTAAAAATACAAAATCTGATATTAAAATACCCGGTTTTGGTCAAAACTTCCAAAAATACAAAAAAAATTGAAAAAAAAAAAGAAAAGTGGTTTTGTACATACGACCAAGTGCCTCAAAGCTAAAAAATCATATTGTATTTTTTTTCATAGACCAAAAAAAATAAACAATGTTTAGCATGTATTTTGGCTTTAATAACTAATTTATTAAAGTCAAGAGAACATTGGCTAAAATTTCAAAAAGAACCAAAATTTTATTTTGTTAATCTCTTAGTATCCGGGGTATGACATTACACGTAATGCGTATTCGTTCTTTTTTCGGACAATAGACCCCGTGGTATAACATTACACGTAATGCGTATTCCGAACAATAAGAAACCACAACATGACTTTAGATTTTATTAGACAAAACAATGCAGCCTACCTTAGGTAGGGCGTATTCGGGGTGTTAATACCTTCTCTTTACGCAACCAGTCTCCTTACCTGATTTTTAAAGACTAGTTAGGGTTCCTAGGAACCAGAATACTAGGTGACGACTCCCGGTCCATTTTTCATCGCTAAGAGACAAAGAATTCCTTATCTCACCATATTTTCCACAATAGATAGATACATACCAGACATTGATGATTGGGGGGGTGGGCGATCGCCGCACACGTGCGACACCAAGGATCACTTACACAACCGTCATGTAAGCCTTTTCATATATATAAGTGATCTATCTATATAGAATTTTTATACGGGTCAATTTAGTGTACATATCTTATGACAAGCACCTACATATTAGTTCTAGCTATCCCTTATACCCTAACTTATGAGAATAGGTGCTTCATTTCAGAAAATAAAGAACATAATATATATCAATATCAAAGACTCTAATAAATATCCAGTATTTAAGAGCATCAACCAGGAACATTTTAAGAATAATACTTTGATACAATAAGAATCTCATAAATATAAAAACTTTATAATTTTCTTTGCAAAGCATTTTTGTCTTAAAAACTTTATCTTTACTGTAGATTCATAAATAGAATATTATATGAATATTAAAGATAAATTAAGTTTTTATTGATAATAAATATGTATTTACACAAATATAATAATGTCATATGTAATCATTTGATTGACTACATGGTATATTAAACTAACAAAAAGTTCCTTAAATTTTTTTAAAAAACATTGTGATGGTAAGAAAAGCTAAATTATACAACATATACACTTTTATTATATTTCAATTAAGCCCCTTACTAATGAAATTCCATTATGTAATATTTCTTTTAAAAATGTTAAATTCTATTAAATTAAAGCCTTAATATTTTTCAATTTATCACTTTAGGAATAAGATTATGTAATAATATAATATAATTTTGTAATATTTCTTTCAAAATAAATAACAATTAAGGGTATAAGATATATTATACATAAATTATTATTTTTTATTTATTATAATCAATAAAAATCAAAAAAAATATTTGTTGAAGAATAAGTGTGTTTGAATTGGATAGGTGAAATATATCAAGCTAGTAAGGAAATAATTTAAATTGTTAATACGTTTTTTGTGCAGACTTCAGGATTTGGATATTAAATGAAATAAGATTTGAATTAAGCATAGGAAATTAATTTGGTTTTGATATTTGTTCTATTCATAGTTTTGAAACCCGACCCGATCATTGACCCGATCAAGTGATCGGGTCACGGGTCAGATGGGTTGACCCGGGTTAACCCGGGTCAACCCAAAAAAACTATATATAAAAAAACACATAACTAATTACAATGCAACACTTACATAAACCAATTTTAAATTATAAACCAACAACATAAATTATTCTCAGTTCATTTCTTAGTTCATTTCTAATCCTACAATCCTACAATCCGAGAGTATTCTAAGAGTCATTTGTTCCTTCTAATTGCCAATTATTCTCATTTCTCAGCTCAACAATCCGAGAGTGAATAATTCAAAACAAAGATAACAACATCAAACCATTGGTAACCGTAACACCATAACATCATTCATTGTCAAACCATAAGTCCATCACAGCATCAAACAAATCAACGAACAATGAATCGGCAGAGAGTTCATCAAACAAAATCATGGTTACTAGGCATTCTACAGTTCATCATGCAAACAAACAACATAGACGAATAGAATTGATGCAGAAATCGGGCTATAAAAACAGAGCAATAATTGGGTTGGAGAAACATACCTGAGGACTGAGGTGACTGGGCTAGCGAAATTGATGCAGAAATTGATCTAGAGAAATCGATGGTAGCGAGTGAAAGAAGGATGAACTTGAGTGCAAGAAGGATGAACTTGAATCGAGTTGAAACTTGAAACTGAAATTGATGCCAGAACCCAGAAATAAACGGCCAAGAATAAACAAAACAGAGAGTGAAAAAAAGGAGATTCAAACCTTTTTCGCAGAGATCAATGGTTAATTACTTCGTTCTTCTTTTGCTCCGTTCAATTTTCAAAGAAAAATTAGGTTAAGTGCTTTGTTCTTCTTCTGTCAAAGACACTGTCTTTAGTGTTCAGCGTTTTAGGATTTTAGTCGTTTTAGATGTCATTAAACGACATTGTTTAATGACAAGGAAAATTTAAAAAAAATTGACTGGGTCTCACCCGGGTTTGGCCGGGTGCACAGGGTCCCGGGTTGACCGGGTTTGACCATGCCAAATCCCAAGTGGGTTTTGGCCTCCACCTGGACCGGTTCCATGCCCGGGCGGCCGGGTCCCGGGTCGACCCGCCAGGCCGGTCTGGGTTTTAAAACACTAGTTCTATTTAAATAATAAATAAATAATTATATAAATTAATTAGCACAATGTTGCGACATGATTATCATATATAAAATATTATTGTAATTAATTTTTTTTTCTTATTTGTCAATTTATCACTTTATGAATAAGATTATGAAAGCCATACAAATATATAATATTGCATATATATCCTACACCAATCAACACACAATCACAATAATTAATAGAGAAGGAAGAGTCATGATATATTGAATCACTCAATGTCCTTGGAAGGGGTTTGTTAGAATGTGTAGGAGAACAATGTTTGCCATAAGACCATTTCATTTGAATTTAGAGTTTTTTTTTCATTATTTATTCAAATATAATGGTTTAATAGGCATTCATATTTAAAGATTTCAAATTCAAGATTTATTCAAAGTCCTTTTCATGACTATTCCTACACATAGCATATTCATAATATGTGTGTGTGTGTGTGTGTGTGTATGGGGGGGGGGGGGGGGGGGGAGGGCGGTATTCCTAAACATAGCTTCTACGTGAGTAGTCATTCTTAAAAACAAACCATGGTAGAGAGCTCATCTACTCGAGATTCTTAGTCGATCGCACACTTACATGTAAGTTGAAAGATGCAAGCTGTAGGATTCAAATTAGGATGTCCTCTCCCTTTAATTGACTCCTTATCACTAGACTATTGTCAGTTGAGTTACTAACCCACTTGTTTGCTATATATCTTTTAGTTTAGATTTATTTTCAAAGGAGAGAGGAAAAAATACATAACTTTAACTAAATAAACATTACTATTAAATAACACTAACAAAAAATAAAAAACTAAAAGAGAAGGGGATTTCATTGTACTTCTTCTCATATAATACTATTAGTTGGAATAGTGTTTTTCTTTTCTTCCTTTGTATTTTTTTTTCAATTTATGTTTTTTTTGTCAATTTCAATTTTATTTAATGTTACGTTTATTAGGGATTGGACTTCATAATATTTTTTAATTTATTTTTATAAAATTATCTTAGGCTTATGACCTGAACTACAAGTTTGATGAATTAACTCAATTGACTCAAGTTTTTTTTTTTTTTCCATTTTGCTAATTGATCTTTTTCTCAACATTATCCTTCCACATTGGGTTGATTGAGAATTAGGCTTTGTTATTTATTATAGTTTTCTTTCTAGAGGGTTATCCTTGTCTAATGACTTGAGTCATGATTTTTACGGATTAAGCCGAGTTGACTCAAGTTATTTTTGTGTCTTTTATTAATTGATTTTTTTCCTAATTTCATCTTCCAACACTAGATTGATTGAGATTTGTTTCAATTTTTTTCTATTGATTTATCCCGGTCTCGTGACCAGGTTGCGAATTTGGTAGAATAACCTGGGTTAACTTAAGTTATTTTTTATTTTATTTTATCTTTCAACATTGAGTTTATTATAAATTGAGCTTCATAACTTTTTTTTAATTTTCTTACTATGGGGGGTTATCATGGTCTCATAATTTGGTATACAGATTGACAGGTTAACTTGGGTTGACCCTAATCCATCAAATATGTTATTGTTTCAATATTTATAAACAAAACCTCATATTTAGTACTTTTTTTCAGTCAAACTGTGTTTTTAACAGTTATCCAAGTAGCTTTTGAACCCGCAAAGGTGACTAGGTCACATTGTGTCAATCCCCACTTGATTAAATTTTCTTTCTTATTAGAAAAAAATATTAGCAATGCTTATATTTTTTTCACATTAAATTTTTTATTATCTAACTCGTAGTGTAGGGGGGTCAATGATCTAGTATATACTTAAACATCTAGGGTTTTCCTCCTATGTAGTTCACTATTAATAAGAACAATGGAAGACCTTTTTCCTTACTATTGAATCCTTCCATAACCTAATTTGATAGAATTCAACTTGAAATTACAGGGAAGAAAAATATCAATTTAAAAGATGGAGGAATGAAATGTAAAGAATATGGAAAAAGTATGGCTAATCCAATATTCTTGACAATTTTTATTTTGGTCCAATTTGTATTTTGTTTTTAGTCCTAAATTTTGAGAGATAAAAGAGAAAGTCACTTTAAAATGATAAAGAGAGAAAATTATCGGTCATGCCACTTTTCAACGATAAAACTTGTCATTCTTGTTCTCAACAAGTTCCATTCGATAATGAGAATTTGATGGTAGTTGTTTTGAACATTCATCTTGTCTCAAAAAGCATATCAAGTTCAAGAGAGAATTGTTTCTTGGTTTGATTTTTTTTAGTCGTTTTGGGAGAGTTTATTTTTGCTTGATATATTGTTTGTTTTTCTAGTTTATAAAGATGTATATTAGGTCTTTTGGGCTAAAATAGATGAAAAATAGATTTTTCATTCCAAAATACCCAACCTTGATTTTTTAGTGACTGAAATGGTGACTAGATTCCAAGCATTTTTTTTTTAAAAAAAAATTAGAGTGAACAACTAGTTGTCTACCCCTTAAAAAAAAAAAAAAGATGGTCAAGTGCATTAGGTTATTTAGGCTCGCTTGACTATTTTTTTGTTATTTTATTTTTCCACTTTGGAATACTAATTTTGTAAGGTTAATTGTGTTTTTGAGATAATCTAGTTTTCACAGGAAGATTAAAATAAATATGAGCTTTATTTATAAATAATATGGGTTTGTTACTTTAGTATTTTTCTTCTTCTTCTTTGTTTTTTATTATTATATTATATCTCTTCAACTATTTTCTATTTTTATTTTTTCTTACGCTCCAAGCAAAATCTACCGATTCATTTGTCTCGTTTGTCTAAAATATTAAACTAATTACGCATAATTTAGCCAACGAGACAAACAAAGCAAGGAAAACAGCTGCCCCGCACATATAAAAATGTTATATTAATCTTGAAACAAGTAAAGCCTTCTAAACGACATTATAATCCTTTTGACTGGAACTCAATGGCACTGAAGGATTTACAGGTGTGCTTTCGGCAGTCATATAAATGGATTCTGTTGAGTCCCATGGAAGAGTGCCAGCACCACGCACAATGATAGCATCATTAATTCTATCTATCATAACATCTACTGATTTCTACTATGGTTTTCTTTTGAAAAAAATGCATCTACCCTACAGCTCAGAAGGATTAATTAAAAAATTTAGGAGAAAAGATGAATCCATTACCACCAGACACAGGAATATGGCAGAGGCTAGTTAGTTGGGCTTTATAACTGGATGTGGGCTGTGTATTTTTATTTTGCTTCTTTCATCTATAATGCCCAATAACAACTCTTAAAAAAAAAATTAAAGTATCCTCCTGCAAATGCCCAATAACAACTAGATATGTTTAATAAGATTCTGTACACTCTCAAATAATTTTTTTTTTTATTATTTTCATTACTTGAATGATATTCAAGAACCTAACAAAAAATTAGACAAGCATCATCTGCAAATCCGGCGTGATCAAAGATAGATAGAACTGCTTTGAAAGTGAAATCGTTTGGAGTTTGATTGCTTCTTTCCATGGGTTATTATATCCATAAGCCTCTATAATGGCCGTCCATGTCATTGAACCCTTGGCAGGAACTGCATTGAACACTGGTTTGGCTCGACGACCCAATGCACATCTCCGATACATCTTGACAAGTTCAGTTGAAACAAAAGGAATGGACTCAAAATCTTTCTTCAAGATATGTCTATGAATCTCTTTCCCTAGCTTCAAAGCTTTAATTTCACTGCAATTGTTCAACATCCTTGCCATTGTAGCAGAGTCTGGCCTGTGCTTCGACCACTGTATAAACCTGAATACATTGAATGCTTCATCTATCAACCCATTCTCTACATATGAATCGATCATGGCTATCCATGCGATCACATTCCTTTCCCCCACGCCATCAAACAACTTGATACTGTAATAAAAAACACCACACTTCAAGTACATTGTTATCAGAAAAGTAGTTAAAGATGCATTAGGCAAGAACAGGTGCTTGACAACAAAAGCATGTATCTCCTTTCCATGCTTCAGAGTGAGACTTTGCACAAACTGGAATAACAGTTGCAACTGTCACGACATTAGGCCGATACCTTTATTGCTGCATCCAAACAACTGATCTCAATGCCTGCTCAAGCCTTCCATTAGACACATAACTAGACATTAAAGCAGTCCAGCAAATAGGATTCCTTTCCCTTGATCCATAAAACATGTTGTTACTCAATTTTGGACCCCACGTGCTCGAGACGGTGTATATCTCTTTTGAATAGAGTGTAGAAGTTTAGCTCATGTTCGCTAGAAGATTGACAAAAGCAGATAAAGAAATATTTTTTTCGAAACCTTGTTTGATCTATTTTCTGCTCTTTTCCCTTTGCTACCAAAATCGTTGGGGTTTTTTAGGTTCATCAAGACTCTTTATAATGCTAAATTCGTTTCTTTTTTATCTGGTCTTTAAGGTTGAATAAATTCCTCAGAATTTGCACTAAAAAAAATGGTTTTGCAGTTGTCGTAATTTTTTGTTTCAACTTAAGCTCTGATTCTGACTCAGTTTTGTACGATATCTAACCATCCTAGCCATATTCTGTCACTCATGCTATGTTGAAAAATTGATGTACACCTTTATTAGGTCCTAGGGATCATTGTTCTTAGGGCAAATTCTCAGTCAAATTTGGATGCTCAGCATTGTCAGATCAAGAACCTTTTTGACTAACTAGATTACTGCCAGATTCTGTTCTCTAAAACAATTTTATCTCACTTCGACTTCTTATCAAAGTTGTAGTCCAGGATGCGTAGATAAATTTGGGCTTTTGAATCACTTGATTTTGATATTAAAAGCTCAAGATATTCCCGTTTGAATATCTAATGTGAAGGTCGAGAATTCTGCTGCGAGAAGGATACTAACTTGAGTTTGCACTAAAAACTATATTTCCATCACAAATTTTATTGATTTGTTCTTAGATAATACTCTCAGTCATATCAGGATTCTCGGTATTTGTCAGTTTTTAAATTAGACCTGGAGATCCTTTTTGACCAACCAGATTAGTGCCAGATTCTATTCTCTAAAACGATTTTATCTCACTTCGACTCCTTCATCAAAATTATATTCCTAGATGCGTAGATAAATTTAGGCTTTTTAATCGCTGGATTTCGATATCAGAAGCTCAAGATATTCCCGTTTGAATATCTAACATGAAGGCAGAGAATTATGTCGTGGGAAGGATCTGGCCTAAGTTTGCGAGACTGATTCGAAGATTTTTTTTAGGACCAAGGACTAAATCGAAAAGTGCTAAAATGAGGGATTGAATTGAAGAAGGATATTGAAAGCTGGAGAGTGGGGCTGGATCATCATAAATGACAAGATTTTTACCACACCGAATAAAAAAAATAAGACTTTGCAGCATGCACCCTTACCCGACTGAGTTCTTTCCTTTTTTCTCTTCAAATTCCTACTTTTTTCCTTTATCATCACACCTGATTTTTGGATTTGCAACCACATTTTTATTGCCTCATTTCAAAGGGAGTAGTTAGACTTATGGAAGGAAAGAAAGAAGCCACACCATCCTCTAAAAAACTGGAAAGAAATCAGACATCAGAATCAGAATATTTAAGTTTCCTTTATGCGTTTTTTACTGCAAATCAGTAGGGATTTGCATCCTAGAATTAAAGCATTGAATCTTTTCTAAATAGAGATATATTTAGACTATATATAAGCCCTACTAATGACCTAATAGGGGCAGAAAAGAAGAGAAAAATGGAGAGAAAAGAGCAGAAAAAAAAAAACAACCAAAGACAGAAAAGAGAAACACAAGAGAGGCAGAGTAAAAAAAAACA
This sequence comes from Populus tomentosa, assembly GCA_018804465.1. Classification (NCBI taxonomy): domain Eukaryota; kingdom Viridiplantae; phylum Streptophyta; class Magnoliopsida; order Malpighiales; family Salicaceae; genus Populus; species Populus tomentosa. The sequence continues at coordinate 41,685 of JAAWWB010002286.1, forward strand.
CAGTAAATAGAGGGAGTTTCTTGCTGGTATTCTAATGTTATCGTGAGGAAAGAGGAGAGAAAAAAAGACAAGATGGAGAGGGGTTTTTGCTCTACACCTTGACAGCAACGTGCGCTTGGTTTTTATTTCAGCTGTTGCAGTAACCATTTCAGTAAGACCTGCAGGTACTTCTTTTGATGTTTAAAAAACTGTGTTGTCATCTAGCTTTGCACTTTCATTTTTTTTTTTGCCATACAATGAATGCCTGTCTTTTGTTTCTTTCTGTGGCTTTGAGTTTAAATGGTTTTTTGTGTTAGAGTTGCGGGTTTCCTTGTTTTGTTTTTTTTCTTTGGTGCATGAGGAACCGGGAAAGGGGGGTTGTCATCAGCCCACTTTTCAGTTCAGATGTTTTCCTTTTTTGCTTTATAATCTGGGATGGGGTATCTTTGATAAAGTTTAGGCCGGGAAAGGAAGATGAAATTACGAGGAAACCCCTTCTGAAATTGCAGTAAGGTTTCCGGCAGATTCACGGGGGGGAAGGCGTTATCCTTTTGGCTGTTAAATGACAGCATTTGTGTTACTGTTCAAGTAAATTATAATTCACTTGAATAGTGACTGAGCTTGATTTTTGGGGTTTAAGAATGAACCGAATTGTTTTTGATAAAATTTAGTTTTGAGGGGCCATCTTTGTTTTATTATATTTTATTTATATTTGCAGAATTTTGAGAATATATGTATAAGCACACGGTTTGTCGTCTTTAATTGTGATTAACTGTGATGCTTATGTTTCAATAAAAAAAACAATTTTGTTTTCTTGTGTGTTGCATACGACCAATACCCTAACATGTTTTGAATGCGCTTTTTTTATATACAAAAAATATTGGAAGTTTTAAAAAAGTGTTCTCATATGGATTTCTTAAACACAAAAAAAAAAAAAAATTCTTGCATTTCTGGATTTTTACAACATGTTTGTAAAACTTCAAAAGGTATTAGCCAATATTCCAAAAAATAAAAAAATCTTTTTTGGGGGGGATTAATCTATTATTCACCGTTAATGTTTGGATAAAGAAATCCTTAAATGATGAATATTCAAAATATTATTAGGAATAATTTGTTATTATTCACTGTTAATATTTGGATAAAGAAACCCTGAGTGGTAAATATTCAAAATAATTTTCTAGGAATAATAAATCTGCACACATCTTTGAAAGAATCCTTGATTATAATCGAGGACATTTTAATTTATTTTACTCCACGGTTTACGAGCCATGAGAGTATAAAACACTAAGACAAAAAAAAAAGGTTTTTTTAAGCACCCTAGATTTCTAAATTTTTGTCCCTCCTTGCGATTTACGAGTTGCAAACTCTTGAAATACTAAGGGAAAAATGAGCTTTCGAAGCACATGGAATCTTCTTGGATTTCTTTCTTAATAAATTTAGTTTGAATCAAATCTAGGAAAAATGATGGGATTAGAAAACACTAACACCATAGCAATTATAAAACAAATCAAACACCAAGCAGTGTACCGTAGGTAGGGTGTACTAGGGTTGCTAATACATTCCCTTTACACAACCAATCAATTGCCTTAGAATCTCTTAAAAGACTAGTTAGGTTTCCTAATTACCAAAATACTAGGTGGCGACTCCCTTTTACACAACAAACAAAAACCTCAAAATCAATCGATGGTTGTCGCTCTACCGCGAGGGTGCGACAAAACACACTCCACCCCAAATCCATGTTCTCATATTTGCAATACATAACAATTAACCCTGATTAAAGAGAAAAATATGGCAGAAGAAGAGAATAAAGCAGCGAAGATGGTCGTTGAATTAATTCTCTTTTTCTTTTTATTAGTATAACAAAACAAGACATAAGCACAGTATATACATATGTGCAGGATGTAAATATATATAAATAAGAAACAGAGTAACTATTGACTTTCCATAGTTTTATTTATTTCTATAGTTACAGTTGTTTCTATAGTTACAGGATTTCTTGATTACGAAGGTTGATCTATCTCTGATTGGTTGCCATTCTAGAGTGTAAAAGTCGTTGGAGTATTTTCTTGATTATGATGGTTGATTTGTTTATGATTTGCATGCAGCTGTAGTTTCCATGTATGATGAGTTTCCATTCTGGAGTGTAATAGCCGTTGGAATATTTTCCCTACAATCTTAGATGTTGGCGTGACAGGAGTTGATCAAGATTTGGTCAGGAGATGCTGTGATACTGCTATTACTACTACTTCAGTGATGCTGCTACTCCTGTGATGATGCTTCAGGGGATGCTACGATGTAGGTACTGCTACTGCTTCGATGATGTTGCTTCAGGGGATGTTGTGATGTAGCTGTTATTATTGCTTCGGTGATGATGTTGCTGTTGCTAATCCTGTGATGTTGCTACTGTATTATTATTAATACCCTCTCTCAAACGTTGTCGGGGTTGGAGACAAAGTTTGCTATGAAAACAAAGAAGGGCAGCTTTGAATACAAGCTTAGTAAATAGATCAGCAATCTGATTGGAGGTAGGAATGTCATGTAATAAGGTTTCCAAGAGCCACTTGTTCGCGTGCAAAATGATAATCACGCTCAATATGCTTGCTATGTGCATGGAAGACAGGATTGATCGTCATGTGGAGAACACTAATATTGTCAAAATAGAGCACCAATGGAGATATTAGTGGAAGGTGTAAATCGTGAAGGATGTAGGTCAACCATGTAAGTTCTACGGCAGTTTTGGCCATAACGCGATATTCTGTTTTTGTGCCAGAGCACGAAATGGTGTGTTGTTTCTTAGTACACCAAGAGATGAGATTACGACCAAGTAAGACATAGTAGCCAGTAGTCGAACGTCTTGTAGTAAGACATCCAGCCCAATCAGCATCTAAAAAAGCAGATAAATAAAGCTTAATAGTAAAATGTAGATCATTATTAATGGTTCCTTTGACATTTCATAAGATACGTCGAACCATTTTTAAATAAGCAGTTATAGGAGCATGCATGAGTTGAGAGATATAGTTCACACTAAATAAGAGGTATGGCCGAGTCAGTGTGAGGTATTGTAGGGAGCTAACAAGTCCTCAGAAAAAGCTGACATCTTCCATAAGAGATGTATTTGATGAATCTGTAGCTTTTGCTTCAAGTTGTGTACTCATCAGTTTACAGTCAACCATATCAGCACGTTCTAGAATTGTAAGGACAATGTCTTCTATACTCTATATTTCTACCTTAGAATATTAAGGATAATATCTCGTTTTGGTTGGAGGAAAAAGTAGTAGTTGATATTAAAAAAAAAACTAACTAACTGTGTTTTCTATTTCATAAAACATTTGCAAAACTGTTGTTACTAGAAAGGTAGAGTAAAGGAGTTCTTTTGTTAAAGTGACTCTTGAGATGCATCTTAGTAAACATTCTTAACAAGGTCTATTAGAATACTTCTTGAAATATTTAGGTTTATAAACTCTTGCACATCAATTGATTCTGCTCATATACTCATTTAACAAGTATTCTTAAACCTTCATTTTCACACACACACACTTTAACATATGATTGTGGGTTGTACATTGGATTTTTACATTATTTATGTTCTTTTGTTAAAGGTAGCAACTAAAGGAAAGAGATAGTATATAATTTGCAAAAAACAAAAAAACAAAAACAAAAACAAATTGATAATACTGATGATAATAAAAACATAAATAAATTTGGTTCCGTAGCCTCCCTAACCTAAGCAACTAAGGTCGAAGGGAAGTTTTAACACCTAATACCCTAAAGTCAATTGACTTGGGAGCTATTGCTCAGTGCTTGTTACATGAGTTAAGGAGAAAAGCTTAAAGGAATCAAACATTGCACTATCTACGTATCAGTATCTGCAACCCGAGTTACTAAGCTCGTAGGGGTGTCTTATCACCTAATGCTCTAAGACCAACTAGTCTGAGAGTCATTACTCGAAAGCTCGTTACACGGGTTAAAGATGCATTGTGTTTAGTACTTAAAAGTGCATTTTTATCAAGGTTTTGTATCATCATTTTACACTTGAAGTATCAATAACTCTTGTGTTTTCTATTTCATAAAACATTTGCAAAACTGTTGTTACTAGGATGGTAGAGTAAAGGAGTTCTTTTGTTAAAGTGACTTTTGAGATGCATCTTAGTAAACATTCTTAACAAGGTCTATCAGAATACTTCTTGAAATATTCAGGTTTATAAACTCTTGCATTATCATCAATTGATTCTGCTCATATACTCATTTAACAAGTATTCTTAAACCTTTATTTTCACACACACACACTTTAACATATGATTGTGGGTTGTACATTGGATTTTTACATTATTTATGTTCTTTTGTTAAAGGTAGCAACTAAAGGAAAGGGATAGTATATAATTTGCAAAAAACAAAAAAAACAAAAACAAATTGATAATATTGATGATAATAAAAACGTAAATAAATTTGGTTTCGTAGCCTCCCTAACCCAAGCAACTAAGGTCAAAGGGATGTTTTAACACCTAATACCTTAAAGTCAATTGACTTGGGAGCTATTGCCCAGTGCTTGTTACATAGGTTAAGGAGAAAAGCTTAATAGAATCAAATATTGCACTATCTAGGTATCAGTATCTGCAACCCGAGTTACTAAGCTCGTAGGGAAATCTTATCACCTAATGCTCTAAGACCAACTAGTCTGAGAGTCATTATTCGAAAGCTCGTTACACGGGTTAAAGATGCTTTGTGTTTTAAAGTTATATATATATATATATATATATATATATATATATATATATATATATATAAGATAATAATCCCAATCCAAGAAAGTTAACCTTAAATATTATAATAGAATATTGTTTTCTTCCAATAAAAGCCTCAACATCTATGTTTGCATCCATTAAGTACATAAAAAGGAAGGTTTATTAATATTTTGTTTAAGAGGTATTGAGCAGATATATATAAATTTAATGAGAGTTTGTTTATTTGGATAGATTAATGGAAGTTGAATGATGAATGCTTTGCTTTGTGAAACTTACAAATTGTTTTTATATTTTAACGCTTTGATTACTAGCGACTAGTAATAAGCTAGTTGAGGGGTGTGATTAGTACTTAAAAGTGTATTTTTATCAAGGTTTTGTATCATCATTTTACACTTGAAGCATCAATAACTCCTGTGTTTTCTATTTCATAAAACATTTGCAAAACTGTTGTTCCTAGGATGGTAGAGTAGAGGAGTTCTTTTGTTAAAGTGACTCTTGAGATGCATCTTAGTAAACATTCTTAACAAGGTCTATCAGAATACTTCTTGAAATATTCAGGTTTATAAACTCTTGCATTATCATCAGTTGATTCTGCTCATATACTCATTTAACAAGAATTCTTAAACCTTCATTTTCACACACACACATTTTAACATATGATTGTGGGTTGTACATTAGATTTTTACATTATTTATGTTCTTTTGTTAAAGGTAGCAACTAAAGGAAAGAGATAGTATATAATTTGAAAAAAAAACAAAAAAACAAAAACAAATTGATAATATTGATGATAATAAAAACGTAAATAAATTTGGTTTTGTAGCCTCCCTAACCTAAGCAACTAAGGTCGAAGGAAAGTTTTAACACCTAATACCCTAAAGTCAATTGACTTGGGAGCTATTGCCTAGTGCTTGTTACATGGGTTAAGGAGAAAAGCTTAAAGGAATCAAACATTGCACTATCTACGTATCAGTATCTGCAACCCGAGTTACTAAGCTCGTAGGGGTGTCTTATCACCCAATGCTCTAAGACTAACTAGTCTGAGAGTCATTATTCGAAAGCTCGTTACACGGGTTAAAGATGCATTGTGTTTTAAAGTTATATATATAAGATAATAATCCCAACCCAAGAAAGTTAACCTTAAATATTATAACAGAATATTGTTTTCTTCCAATAAAAGCCCCAACATCTATGTTTTCATACATTAAGTACATAAAAAGGAAGGTTTATTAATAATTTGTTTAAGAGGTATTGAGCATATATATATAAATTTAATGAGAGTTTGTTTATTTGGATAGATTAATGGAAGTTGAATGATAAATGTCTTGCTTTGTGAAACTTACAAATTGTTTTTATATTTTAACGCTTTGATTACTAGGGACTAGTAATAAGCTAGTTAAGGGGTGTGATTAGTACTTAAAAGTGCATTTTTATCGAGGTTTTATATCATCATTTTACACTTGAAGTATCAATAACTCCGTAACTACAGCATATTTTATAATAGCATATCTAATAATATAAGATACCTTTAATTTATGGTAAATGTTCATCTTAAATGCAGGCCTATCATATAAATCAAGGGATTGATTGATGAGTTTAACTACTGAAATTGAGAAGATAAAAGGAGGGCTAAGCTTAGAGAAGAGATACTGGTTCAATCAAAACTAGAACACCATTTGGTTATTGGATCATAACTAGAGATGTAGAACTTGGATTTAAGTCTGCTTTATTTGGATGGAAAGCTAAGACATAGGCCCAAAACTTTCATGGGAGTCCAAGATTCAGAAAGGCCGTTTTCAAGTTCAAATTGTAGCAACAACAGAGAAGTCCGAATCTGTCCTGCTACCCAGACACTGTTCAATGTTCAGCCCATATCTTGAGTTCTAGAAGTTCAAAGGTACTAATTTTATTTTTTTAGAAAGTTGAAATAATTTCCTAGAACTTTCATTACATAAATCTGTTCAAATTCTGACGTTATCAATGACGTTTTGTTCAGACAAGAAAATAAAGATTTCACCAAGTCAAGGTGTGGTCGTCCACTCAACAATTAATCATCAAATCAATAGTTCGAAATTTTGGCCTATAAAAGGAGTTATTTTCTATGCATTTAAGTATGTTGGTTGTTCAGATCAAGATCTTGCTCTATTTATTTGTATTTTGTAACGTTCAAGTTTTATTCCATGTTATATTTTCATTAATCTCTTGTTTATACCTTTCATTTTCTTTACTATACTTATATAATCATATTCTCCTCTTGTTTATTTATATTTCTCTTCTTCATAATGTTTAGCTAAGTTTATTATGTCAAGGTGAAAAAGTTTCACTAATGGTGTTAGAATATGTATAATATAAACTCAACATGGACTTCAATATTTATATCCAAGAAAGTTTGTTATTAACATGTCTTATCTTTTTATTTTACTAATTCTTAATATCTCGCTTGTTAAATGGTTAATCTAGATTTGTGTTGTATAACACTTGGTACAACAAATGCTTGACACTTTCATAGCCAACCATATGGTATGAAAGGAACTTGATTTGTTGTTAATATAAGTTAGCATTATGATTTCCTGACAATATTTAAAAGTTTGATATTACTTAAATAAGATAATTGATATGATCATGTTAAAAATTTATAATGAACTATTAAAGATAAATCATCCGATTGGAATCTCCTTTGTGCGGTTTCCAATTGATTAATAAAAAAAGTTTATACTATACTTATTTCTAATACTATTAATTAGTTAATCTTCTAACCTTGACATTTGTTTTTATCATTGTCGAATTCTCACATTAATCTTACATCTCAAAGTCTTCTTTAACTTATTATTATTATTATTATTATTATTATTATTATATAGTTAACTTCCCTATGGTTCGACCTCAGTCTTGCTGGATTATTTATTACTTCGACACTCCTATATTTGGAAGAAAACATCAATCTGTTGATCGTGTCAGTAAGCTGATCTACATTATGCCCTCTCTCCTTAGATCAAAACTTGTGTTAAATAAAATATGATTAATAATATTAAAAATAATACTAATATCATACTTATCTGAAAAATTAACTTTATAGATATTATCATCAATCTTTTCAAGTTTAGATCATAATTATTAGATTTAACTTTGATTTTCTATTTTGAGACAAGCATTCTTTGCACATGTGCATCTATACCTAATTTATAACTACGCTACTAAACCTTTCACTCATGTCAGACATTGTTTGAATGTCTTTTTCTTTATTATACGCGGGTTCCAGCTGCCATATCCAAGAAAAGAATATCTTCCTCATATTCCCTCTGGAAAAACAAATTAGAGTACTCCACAAAGTAACATTATAAACCTACCATTATCCATCCATTGTTTACACCAATCATATGCAGCTCCCAGATTTCCATTCTACCCAATAATGTTGACGTGATTCATATAGTACTACTAATTATTGAGGGAATAAATTGAGAGATCACAAATAATCTATATTTTACACGGTAATTTATTGGATATGTAACCCTCTCTATTATTGGATAATTATGTGTTAATTCAGCACTCCTTACTGGAGACATTTCCTCGTTTTAAAATATTTTTGGACTCGCAATGTTATTTATTTATGT
>JAAWWB010002283.1:0-50002 GCA_018804465.1 Populus tomentosa
GGGAGGCCAATTCAAAGGAGGAAATTATAGCAAACAATAGTATAATCGTCCCCCTCGTTGTCAAATATGTCATGAAGAAGGGCACTATGCCACGAACTGCAAACACAGATACACTAAACATGATGCGCATGTTGTGGAAGCACTTACAAATTGCACAATTAGCAATGACACTATTGACTGATATATTGATACAAGAGCATTGACACATATGATTTCAGATATGTCTCAAATTGACAAGGTGAAACCTTACACTGGTACGGAAAAAGTTATTGTTGGAAATGGATCATCTATACCTATTACTTACATGGGTTTATGCTCCCCCACTCTTTCTCTCACATTAAATGATGTTCTTATTGTTCCATAAATAACCAAAAATTTGTTATTTTTCAGTAAGCTTACAAGTGATTTTTCTTTATCTGTTTCCTTTACTGACAATCATTTTATCATACAGAATCTTCAAACTCAAAAGGTAGTGGCAAGTGGTGATCGAGTAGATGGCTTCTATGTATTGAAATGTGGAAACCATACCCTTTCTTTTATTATTACCAAACAAAACCTCTATCATTCCTTTGATATTTGGCATGCTCGTTTAGTCCATGTATCCTCTAAAATAATTTCTATACTTAATAAAAAGGATTTTTTTTTGTATCTCTCACCTCTATATTGCCCAATCCATTTTTATGTGTTAGTTGTCAAAAGGCTAAAAGCCATAAACTTCCATTTCAAGCCAGTGATAGTCGCTCACACAATATCTTAGGTCTCATACATTGTGACTTATGGGGACTAACACCCATAACTTCAATCTCAGGATATCGATATATGTAAATTTTATCGATGATCACTCGTGCTTCAATTAGTTTTATCTATTGAAGCATAAAGCTGAATTTTATCACACCTTCATATGATTTCAAACCTTAGTTGAAAATCAATTCTCGGTAAAAATAAAAACATTTCAAAGAGATGGGGAAGGTGAATTCACAAGTATCATTTTTAAGTCTCAACTAATTAAATATGGCATTCATCATCAGATTTCTTATCCCTATACACCATCTCAAAATGGTAAAGTAGAAAGGAAACATAGACACCTCACTGAAATAGGTCTCATAATGCATTTTCATGCTAATTCTCCTCTTTATTTTTAGGTTAAAGCTTTCAATACAATCGTATACATTATAAATCACTTGCCTAACCCTATCTAGAATGAAGTATCTCCTTTCAAAATTTTATATGGTAAGACTCCTCCTTATGCTATATTTCACATATTTGGTTGCTTGTGTTTTTCATATTTGCGTGACTATGCTAAACATAAATTTGAACCACGAAGTCTTTCTTGTATCTTTCTCGGATACAATGCTTTCTATAAAGGATTTTGGTGTTTAGATCCTACAGCACATCGAGTCTTTATCACCAAGCATGCATGATTTGATGAGACAATATTCCATCCCTGTCTTCTAATATGCAGCCTTTTCCATCTTTTTTAGATTTCATTTCTTTCCAAGATTTTTGTATATCACATTCTTCCTTGCCTGATGTTAATCCTCCTGTAGGTTCTCAATCATCACCATATGAAATTGAGTCTTAAAGTTGAGCACTTCTTTGTTGTCATCACTACCTTTGTCTTCTCCAAATAATTCATCACTTGAAGTTGTATAAAATATATAACCTTCATCAATTTTGCATTCCCCAACTCAGAATTCCTATTCTATGATAACTCGTGGCAACGTTGGTATTTGTAAGTCCAAACATTCCAATTATATTTTTCAAGTTTCATCCTCTCCTTTACTATATTCTCTTTTTGTAATGAAGAAACCAAAAGGATTCAAAAGTGCTGTCAAGACTCCAAAATGACTCACTATAATGGGTGATAAAATTCATGCTCTCAAACTCAATCAAACATGGAATTTAATTCCAAGACCATTTGCCAAAAATGTTGTTGGCTCAGAATGGGTCTTTCGTACTAAATATCATCCAAATGAAACTATTGATAAGCTCAAAGTTCTCCTTGTTAAAGGCTATACACAACTTTATGGCTTTAACTTTATTGATACCTTTAGCCTAGTTGTTCGCGCATCAACAGTCAGACTTGTCCTATCTATCTTAGTCTTTCGTGGCTGGATCATACATCAACTTGGTGTTAAAAATGCCTTCTTACATGGTCTCCTATGAGTAGAGGTTTATATGGAACAACCACCGAGATATATTGATGCTTCTTACCCATACCATATTCTTTGTCTAAAAAAGGCCATTTATGGCTTGAAGCAAGCCCCGCGAGCATGTTTTCATCGATTTAACACATTCTTACTCTCCATTGGTTTTAAATAAATTTTAGTATGATTGTGAGCATGCTTGAGTATGGATATGGTTTAATATAGTAATCGTAAGTAAACCTACATGTCTGATCTATATATCTCTGGATTAGTGTTGGTTTTGCAAGCATAAAATCAAACTATTTATGGGATATGTGACAAAATTACTCTCTTCATAGTCCCTTTGGTGTTGAACCTGTAACTTTACCTCTCATACACACCATGTATCAATGCATACCTATATGATATATTTGTCAAATAACAAGTTGTTAATATTCCAATAATATAATATTAAATAATAGCAAATAACATTAATATAAAACAATAACAAATGTTTGTATACTTCTAAAAGTTTTTCTATTATGCCAAATATCACTATATATACTATATTTATTTTGTTTATGCCTCTCTCTTACATCTATTTTATTATATAAATAAGTTGATTTCCTTTGATCCTTTCTACATCTCTATCTCATTAGATTTGCTTTTATAGTAAGCATAATATATTCATGTCATAATAGTTGGTTAAGTAAGAGATGAAACTAATGCGTATATGTATTTTGAGAGATGTAAATATTATAGAAATGGCTTATAAATCATGCAAAATTAATATGACATGTAGTATAACATCCAATACAACGTGAAAATAATTCTTGAAAACATTAACCACACATGCAACTTTCTTATTGTATATTAATTGTTCATCGAATCTGTTTTCGACTGCCAGATTGAAGGGGTGTTAACTAAAAAATAATTATTTTATGGTTAAATAAAATTTTCATATATATATATATGATTTACTTGAAGCTACTATAATTTTATGAAGTACTTCTGGAGGCCATAATATACCACTAGATATGAAATATTATGAGTTAAATATTCAATGAATTAAATTTTTTATTTAAGCTATAAAAGGTCAACTAAATTAGAATAGTAATGGGCAATATATGAACATATTTCAAGATATTATTAAAACATTCTGATAAATTTGTGATCATATTGTTATAACAAAAGTTGTCATCATATATAAGTGTCCATCGTATTTTTTTTTATTAAATTTGTTTTAATGAGTTTACTATATGCAGCACTTTACTGCATTAATTAATTTAGACTTAGTTTGAAAGGTTTATTCAAACTTTAACTCAATATTGATGTCTGAATTACTATGACTCAAAGCTTAGTTATTATTTATCATTTTACCAGCTTTACTAATATCCTCAAACTCAAGAATAGAAAGTCCCATGAATTGTAGTTGGTTTATTAGCTCACCAAACTCATTTTCTTCAAGTGGGTCAACTAAACACAAAATAAGATTAACCTTATTTTTCTCATAAATTGGTTTAAAGTCATTATTAGCCAACACAATGTCAAACATAATTGGATCTTTCCTTTCCACAACTTTGGGTTTCTATGTTAGGTTCATTACACCATTAACTATCCTTTATGAACCAACAAATTGTGATGCTTGTGCAATTATTTGAGTATAACTTAGAACTTGAGTATGATCAATATTATAGGAGTTTATAGGAGGAGTATACTCATATAGGTCTATTGGTCAAGTAAAGCTCTCTATATCTCAATCCTTACTTAGAGGTTAAATCAACCATAAACTTCAAAACAAAATCACAAGAAATGAGAATAACAACATAATAATTTGGACATTCCCCAACTTGCATCCTCCAAGTAATATAAACTTTGATTTCATTACAATTCCATCCCATGCCTTTATATATGACTTATTTTAATTTGACTAGTGAAATATCTAATCTAGCACTAAGAATAACATTACTTTTTTATTTTATTTTTATTTTTATTGTATGTGATATTATTCTCCCTAGAATGACATAACAATGCCTTATTAGAGGACATATTCTATAAGACAACAAAACCTAATGCTATCATGTACAATCTCAAACAATAATTATTTTTTATAATTTATAACTATTTGAACCATAATAATCTTAAACACTAACCAATTATATTTAATTAAAATAAATATAATTGGATAAACTTCAATAATTCTCACCAAAATTTATCTATTGCAAAAAATTACACGATTCATGTAGATTTTAATATAAAAAAATAACAAATAATAATAAAAAAATCATTAATTTTCACAAATATCAACCAATTCTCGTAACAGAAACAAAGAAGAAAGGAAATAGAGAGAGAGAGAAAACCTTGAAATTATTTTCTTATTGTTTTGTTTCTTATTTCTTAGATTTCTACTTTTTGTTTAATTTTCCATGATGAATTTTTTGCCTTTTTCTTTTAAAGTTTTCTTCTCTCTTTACAACAATCCAAGAAATAAGAAAATCATCAATCACGATTACCCTAAATACAAAATGGTGGAGGAATGTTTTCAGGAAAACAAAGTTCAAATACTTTTGAATTAAATACACTTTTTTCGATCCATATTATATGGTTTAAGGTATTTTTCTTTGTTTTTGATGTTCTTAACAAGAGATTTATTGGGTTTTGAAGATGTGAATAAGAATTTATATTCTCACTAATTTGATTGTATAAGAATTTGATCAAATCATGCTGAAAATGAAGGTTTTACATATGGGTAATCAACTAGATCAAGATAATCGGTTTTCTACAAATGGGTGTACTTCAAGCATGTTACCAAAGGTTGAAGATACAAGATATATAATTTTCAGTTTATTCAATTCAGCCTTAGTGATTGTAATTGAAAAATATTAATTTTGAACATGTTATCTAATTTTTAAACTTAGAAAAATATGATGAAACTCTAAGGAATAAACAAATTTTTTTAACTTTTAGATGGAGAATTAGAATTGGAATTAAAGTAGAAAATTGGAGTTGAAAAATTAAGAAAAATATTTTTCATTATTGAACAGGCCTTAGCTTTGCTATTTTTTATTATAAGTCATACTATTTTTGTTTGTATAGCATAACTTCATTAGGCGAAAAGAAATGAAATGAGAGCCAAGCTATCTATCCTAGAATTTGATACTCGTTATATAATTGCTAATATTCTTCATCTTACAGCAACAACTTGTGCAAGTGAATTTGAAAACAATTTTAAGAAAATTTAGATTTCAACAAAAAAACCCTTGAAAAATAATTACTACACTAATAAAAAAACAATACCTAAATTTTAGTTTCAATTTCTTACATAAATAAGGGTGTGTTTGTTTCTTGTAAAGTGGTTCTTGAGAAACCACTTTCTAAATTTTCTTGTGTTTGTTTGCTATTAGAAAAGTTAGTTAATAAAAAACACTTTACAGTCAAAGAAAAATTTAGCTTAATTTCAAGAAAAATATTTTTCTTTTATTTTGGACGAAAAACACTTTCCGGAAGTTGTGAAAAATTTAGAAATGTCATATTATTTGCTGATTATATCAAATTTGATCCTCAAACTTTTAATTGCTATACATATTTTGTTTCGAATATTTGTTTTTCAATTTCATCTTTTATAATTTAATTTTTATATTAACTTTGGTTCTTATTTTTATAATTGTTCTTTACTTTTCCTTATCATTTTTTAATTGAAATTTTTTATCTATCAAATTTGGTACTCATTCTTTTGATTGTTATTTTTTTATTTTATTTTAAATAATTTATTAAATGTTAATTATTATTATTATTTTAATTTCTTCATCTTTCATCTTTTTTATTTTTTTAGATTTGATCTCTATTATTTTTATTATTATTTATTTTATTTGAAATAATTTATGAAATTATATTTTTTTTTCAATTTCATTCTCGTTCAACTTTTTAATTTTTTAAGATTTGTTCCTTATTATTTTAATAAATTTTTAAAAAATATATTAATAAATTATTTTTAATCTCATTTTTCATAATATAACCAAATACTATAAAGTGTTTTTTAACTTATTTTTTATTAAATTATCAAACATAAAAAAATAATTTATTTTTTTAAAATTTATTTTTTAAAAAAATTATTTTCCAACAAACAAATAAACTAACTTTAAATCGTTTTGCTGATTAGATTGTTTAAGCAGACAATATTGAAAAGTTCAGACAATTTAAACATGACAATATGTTACACTGACCCTGTCAAGTTTTATGTCTTCATGACAGTATATACTATATATAGAATTAGCAAGTGACGTCTTCTGCATGATCCTCCATGGAAATATGGATCGGATTATCCTGGCCTGTTCTTCATAAAACGTTGACCAATTACCAAGGTGAGAATATTCCTCAAACCTTAATTGATCATCTGGCAAACGTTGCGAGCAGGCGTGTTCAGAGCTGGAAGCTTGCTTTGTTGACCTACGTCCGCCATTTATGATCGAATTTCGGTTGTACAGAGTTTGCCTGGTTGTATGTGACTATGACCTTGCTGCTAACCAACCACCAAGAACCAACTTATCTAATACAAAAATGAAGAAGAATATATACCATAATTTTTTTTTTATTTATTTTAAGTTGTCATATATATATATATATGTGTGTGTGTGTGTGTGTTGCAAAAAGAAGAAGAAGAAAAGACAAGCCTCTCTTATCTAAACATTTCTTCCATGTAATTAAAATAAAATAAAATAATAATAATAATAATAATAAACGTACCCTAATTGCATCAACAAGAAGTTAATTAAATCACATTTGACATACTGTCATCTGATAACAGAACCTACCTACCGTATAAGTTATTCTTAAAACCATGCGCGTTAGTAGAAATAATATGAGACAAGGAGTTTCTTCCTCTGTAATTTTAAGTTCGAGGCATATGATTGTTAATATAATAATTATTGAAAGTTTATAAGATCATTGAGATTAGTCAAGACATGTATAATCGGGTCTGATACTTACGTTAATAAAAAAAAAAAAAAAAGTTATCTTCTTCTTAAACATTGAGGATCAGAAACGCCCAGTCCAGCCATTAATCAATTGCTGCTCAATACAACAATAGCATCTCTTGTCATTTTCGATAACCTTGACCATAATACTCTTTTAAAGATCATTACTTCCAACTGGGTTTATTTATTTATTTTTTTTTAACAAAAGATACGCATGCTTTGCTTCCCATTATTTCCATATTATAAAACTATGGTCTATGGTTCTTTGTGGCATGATTTCAGGAGCTACCTGTATTATATTATTGTTAATTAAAATATTAAATTAAATTAAGCGGGAGAATAGAGCAAGTGATGAGTGATGGCATGTTGCACGCCACCACTAATTATTTTTAGAGAAAACGTATATGAACAGATACGCTTCACCATAAAAGAAATAGTGTTGCTTCTATCGAAAATCATGGAATCATGGTTGTCGTTAGGGCTGATTAATTCCAGGAACCGTTTGAACTCATCTGTGATGATAAAGTTGTCAATTATGCAATAAACATTTTAGCATTTGGACAAATTAATTTGGCATGCGTCTAAAGAATGAAAATTAACAAATAACGTGCATAATAATTATTATTTATCTTTTTTAGTTAACAAATAAAAATAAAAGGAGGGGGGGTCTCAAAATAATCTACTAGCTACGAATTGAATCTCAATATAAAAGTTTAATTGAGAAATTTCAATTCTTTGAGAATTAAGAAAAGTTCAATTGAGAAACTAAATTGAGTTGAGTGACTACTTTGAAGTTTCTCAAAAAAGCGCCTAACACAACTAGAAAATGGTAAAATACTTACATGATATTTTGTTGATTCCATTGAAAATACAATTACCGATGAAATAATGGATGAAAAAATATCATCGAAAAACATATTGTTGATAATTTCTATTATATTGGTCATTCTATCAGTAATATAATCATTAATAAATTTACTAATGGAATTATTGTTCTAAACAAAAAAATTTACCTTCAATAATTTTGTCAGAAAATCCATTGGTGATTATAGCATATTACCGATGGAATAAACCGATAGTAAATCCATAGGTGATTATATGCATATTGCCGATGAAATTTGTTTGTCAGAGAATTTGTAAGTCCAATAATTTTTTCTCAACTCTTTGGAACTCTTTGAAAGACTAAGTTAGACGATAATTTTGTTGGTATTAAATGTAATTATTATTTTTAAATTAAAGCAAACAATACAATTAAAAAATTATATTAACATAGAAAGCAATTTCTATTATTAATTTTAAAAAATATTATTAAATACAATTTATCTATCTAGATAACAAAGGTTGGAGAAGGAGAAAAGACAGATCTTCACCAGAACCAGAAGGGTGATGCGGTGGAGCACATGTACCAGTTAGAGTTGCTAACAACTACTCGATGATGTTCAATTTATCTTTTAGTTTGGTAGTCTTAGCCATAAGTTAAGCAATCTCAGCTTCAACTTGTTCTCATACGATTAAACATCTATTTCCAAGCTTCTTCTGCATTTGCTTCCTTCTCTTCTATGCTCAGTATAAACAATCTATATGTTAAATAAATAACTTTTTTTCTCTCCCACTTCCCAATTTAACCCATCAGTAATAGTCCAATACTGATTTCAAATGACAAACCTTATGGTCTAAATTTATCAAAAATATCCTTATATAATGGTGTTGGATGTGTTAAAAGATATTTTTATATTCTATATAAATTTGAGCTCAATTAAAAAAAAAAGAAATTGCTAAAAATAAAAAAAAATATGAATTTAGCTATTTGTAAATGAAAGGTAGCTATGATTATGAAAGGAGTAAGAAACCATTAAATTACTATCAAATATACAATAATTAACAAAAACCTACCCATTATTAGAGTAAAAAATAGAGAGAGAAAATAGCGATTTACTTAGAGAGAGAGGAGGCTGGAGAGGGGGGGGGGAGAGATTGTTCGGGAGATAAAGAGAGGAAGTAGAAGGGATGAGGAACAAAAAAAAAAGGAAAGGATTTAGGGAGGAAAAGGAAAAAAGGAAGGAAAAAGGAGGATTTAAGAGTAGTGGGGGAATTTGAGAGAGAGAGAGAGAGAGAGAGATTTGTTTTGGGTTTAATTTCACCGATTAAATTTTCTTTCTATAACAGTAACATGTAATTTATTGCCGATATAATTACCAACAATATGTTGAATATTTAATAATTTTTATAATTTGTTGGTAATTTTGTTGGTAATTAATACTGAAGTTTTTTGAGAACCCACTAAAATTATACAAAACCCCCCTAAAAGTTTTCGATGACATATCATGTTTGTAATTTTATACGTTCAGAATTTTTAGTTGCAAAGTCTTGCAACTTTTTTTTTCCAACTCTCTAAAACTCTTTTAGAGACTAAGTTTACTGGTAATTCTATCTGTATAAAATAGTGGAAAAGTCTTGTAATTGTTTTCCAACTTTGTGGAACTTTCTTAGGGATTAAGTATTTCAATAATTCCGTTGGTATTTGACATTTCATCACTAAAAAAATTTCTTTTTCATAATATTTATGCATTCCTTATCTATCCAATAAATTCCTCGACATACATTAACGATGGTAAATTATCATTAGTAATTCCATCAATAATTTTGACACATCATAATTACCTATAGAATTAATCAGGGAATACCTACCCAATTTCTTTTGTTCTTTGAATCCATAAGTAATTCCCTTATTATTCATTGACAAAAACATCAATGTTATTTTCCATCTGTAAATATCATCATAATGTACTGATAATATTTTTTCCATTAGTATTTGATAATTTTTTGGTAGTGTAAGTTTGGTGGAGACTTTTTATTTTTTGTTTTTTCAATAGGTTGAATATATTTATCGTAAAGCCATTGCACATTTTTAGTTTCTTCTTTATTTTTCTATTTAATTTGATGTACTATAAATTTTTTAAATAATCTGGACTACCTTCATATAGCCGACTAACTCCTGTTAATTTCTACTAGAAACTTTAAAATATTTTTCTATTTGATACTATAATTTAAAATTTCAGCATCTTTTGGTATCTTTAGAGCCACTCTCTCTCTCTCTCTATATATATATATATATATATATATATATATATATATATATATATATATATATATATATGAGTGATTAATCCTATTTACAAGGTAGAAACAATTATAACAACCTAATTATCAATGTTTCTCATTTTTAAGAAAATCAACAAAGAGACTTAGCCTAATTGATAAATAAGTATATTTATCTATTTTATTATGCAAGTTTAATTTTCAAATAGATTATAAGAAAATAATTTCTTTTAAATACACTAGTCTAGAATTACGGATGACCTATTTAAGATTTGTTTAGAACATGACTTTATTTTTTTTAATGAAAAACATTTTTTTTTTAGAAAATATGTTACAAAGGGGATTTTGAAGAACCTAAGGTAAATATAGAAAAAAAAAATCGCCATTTGATTTTATGGTAACTAAGAAATCCAACTAGTTTTTCATAAATTCTAGGTAAGGGACTACTTATATGATATGGAAGATAATAATCACCCTATACATTCTATTTAAGGTAAGCTACATTATTGTTTGTTAGAAAAAAATATAAAAAAGTGTTTGTTATGCTTGAGATTGCCTAAACTATGTTTTTATTTAAAATTTATATTAAGAGAGTGGTTTGGGATTTAAACCTAAAAACTAATTAATCCCCACTTTGACAACATTTAGGTGTTAAACCTTTAGGTATGATGAGTTATTAATGGGCATTGAACCCACATGGATTGTATAGATTGGAATGGGCTTGAAGGCAACCACTTTTTTAATAGGTCAATGTGAGATCACGTCAATCCAATTTCAATTTTCTTATTGCAATAAGGAAGATATTTTATATATCAACATGATTAAAAATATGTATTCACCAATTCAAATATCTGATAATCATCATCCAAGGATAAGATCCAAGGACGACTCCTCTAATCTTAGGTTGAGTTCTTGAGTAAATAACAATTTATACATCACATATAAAAAACATAGTTGAAAGGATTGTCTCGCTATAATTAGGGTTTTTAGAAGGATAAATGTCTTGTCACAATTAGAACAAAATAAGTGATAGGATTAACTTTGGACTCATCATACTTGTAAATGAAAAGATCAACTTAGGATCTATCTATATAAAAAACAAAACAAAAAAAAAATTAGAATTTATAAAAATGAAAGGATCAACTATCAATTTGGGATCCATTTAAATGAAAATGAAAGTACAAATTGATTAATAGACTTGGAAGAAGCTTGCCATTAGATTGATGGGATTCATTTTGAAAGGAATTTGTCATTTGATAGATGAGTTTCATTTAAACTAAAAATATCATTTGAAAAAAATAGGAATTAAATTGATAGGCTTAACTTGAAAAAAAATATCATTTGACATAATATTTTCCATCATATTGATGGGCTTAACATGAAATAAAAATGTCATTTGAAAGAAAATTATTATCAAATTAATGTGCTTAAATTGAAATAAAAATTCTATTTGAAAGAAAGTTCCCACTTGATTGATGGGCGTTTAACATGAAATCTATATGAGTTTAACAGAAAAAGTACTTTCATAATTGATAGTTTTTTTTGAAAGTACGATGCCATTATGGTCAATGAGTTTAAAAGAAAGTGTTATGACGATTGATAGCTTGAATATGGCTCGATTTAAAGGTGACCAACCTCAACTTGTTAAAACAAAGTAACGTGAGACTTCATGAATCGATATGAGGAGACTTAAGTTCCTTTTTTATAGCCGACTTTGATTTTTATCTCTTATAGGGCTGAAGGGAAACATAATTTGTGGCTTTTGAAAGCTCGATCTTCCTTATTGATTTTATTCATAGCTTTGGAGGCTCTAACCTTTTGAAATATCAAGAACTCGACCCTGACTTGCTTGAATTATTTAATTGGCTCCAATACCTTTATTACTCATTACCAACTTATTTTTTCATGTTTTTCAATTCTGATCCTTAAAATGAGTATAGTTCATCCATCATTTTAGCTTGACACATATTAACTCTGTTTATTATTACCACCAAGTGTAGTTTGAGAGTATATGTTCATTACTTCTTATTTTTCATCATCATTATGAAGATGTTGTTTTGCTATTTGACTATTGTGATTACCATGGATTCCTCCAAACAAAATTGACATTAGTTGATCTATTTGTGTTTATGTTTTTTAATGGACATCATTAGGCATACATGCATCATCATCATTATCTTTTTTAGAAAATTTGTAAATTTAATCAATAATTTTTATTTTATTGTAAAAAAATTATTTTATGAAATTAACATTTGTATTTTATAAAAACATTTTCTCTCTCTAACTTAGGTCCTCCTTTTTCTTGCTTCTCCTTTTTGTTTATAGATGAGGATAAGGCTCTTAAAGCCCTTTTTGGTGGCATGATTGTGGCTATTAGTTTCTTTGATTGAATCCCAACCCTCCATTATAATTGTACCCTTGATCATAGTTGTTTTCACTTTTGTAGTGATTTTAGAGGGTTAAAGCACTCTTTTTTTTTTTCTTAGCATGTAGTTCTCATGCAGAGGAGGAGAATGGTGTGTTGTTTGGTGTTTATGGGAGGCGTGAGAGAGAAATGTGTCGCTAAAATGGAAACAAAGACATGAAAAAAAAAACAAAGAAAGAAAAACCAAGTTGTAGAGTTGCATGCAAGAAAAAGAAAAAGAAAAAGAAAAAAAAACTATTTTAGTTCATACACTAAAATGATGTTGTTTTGGTGCTTTACTCTTCTTTTTTTTTTTTGAAGTGAACGCACCATTTAATCTAAAGTTGAAATATACCATTTTATTTAAGGAAAACCAAGTTGTTTTGACGTAAACAAGATTTTCAATTTCTTTACCTTTTTTAATTTGGTAATTGGTTCTTTTTTTTTTTTTTTTTTAATTTTCATCCAATTTCAATATTTTTCTCTATATATTTCTTTTTTATTAATTTCATCATTGATTGCATTAAAATGATCATTTAATTTCTCTACCTTTTCCAATTTAATCCATGGCTTTCAAATTTTCAATTATCTAGGCAATTTCAATTTTTTTTCTCAATATTACTTTATTGATTGCATCAAAATGGTCCTTGCATTTTACTGTCTTTTCTAGCTAGTCATTTGTTTTTCAATTATTTTGTCAATTTCAACTATTTTCTCAATGTTTCTTCTTAATTTCATCAATGATTGTATTTTTTTTTCATTTTGTAATTGAAAATGTATTTTTTTAATTTTTTTTTTCTCTTTTTTGTTTGAAATATTTTTGCTTTTTTTTTGGAGATTTTTGAGAGTGGTCGAAAATCGAGTTATAAAAAACCTTAAAGTTAAGTGGTGTAAAGTTAACTAAGAGGAAAGGAAGATAAAATTATCCTAAGGGTACTGATGATAGTTATGACAATAATAATAAAAAAATTTAACTGAACTTATTTTATTTGCAACGAGTCAAAACATCATTCTAAGAAATGTCATCATCATGAAGGGAAAAATACTAAAGCCATGTTAATAAGAATGTTGATTAAAAAACTATAGAGCTTGTTGCTTTTAAGTCAAAACTAAACTTTGTGGACAACTATAAAAAGTGATGGGTTGATACTAAAGCCACATATACTGCATGTTTTGACATGAATAGTTTTTCAAAGTATATAATAGTTGTCGATGGAGAAAAATTGTTCATGAAGAACTTTTATGTGTGCAAAATCATAGGCTAGAGAAAAAATATCATTTTTGTCCATGATAATCCTCTCAGAATAAACAAATGGTTATGGTTTTGTCTCTCAATAAATAATGAATATGTGTGTGTCAATGTGAGAGCGTGTAATGTTTTATCTATAAGTATGTTTATTAGGCCGTTGATCCTCCCAATAAAATTCTTAATTACATCACTTAGGATATGTTTGACACGTTGGATGGGAAATGACAAAATTATATAGTGTTTGGTGCGGGAATTCGACAAGATAAAGATTAATTTTTGTTCTATCCAAAGTCTCAAAAACAAAATTTTTAGCGTGCCATGTTGAGAATAGGGCATGCAAAGACTGATGCAGCAGACATATCTCGTAATTATATTCATTACTATTAATTTGCGTGCTGCAAAGACTGGCTAGAAATTACTCCATTGTTTATTTACCAGAGGTTAGGTCGTCAAGTCTGAACATAATTTATTAAATATTTGCCGATGGCGACCCGATATTTCTTGGAGCAACCGAAGGCTTTACATGAAGGGAAATTTGCACAAACATTTTTTATATATATATATATATATATATATATACGCGCGCGCGCGCGCTGGTTTATCGAATGGATCAAACTTGCACATTGTGATCCAGTTGTTTTTAGTGCTACGTGACTCACAGGTACGAATATTTAGGTTCAAGCATTATAGTCTAAGACTAGATAATTGGGTATTCATTTTTTTAAATGTATAAAAAAAATATTAGACATTGCCAATGTATTTTTTATAATAGAAATTTCAAACTTTGTGAGAATTGATTAAATATGACTCAATCGTTTTGACGAGTCCAAAAACAACCTGAATGATCGGTGCAAATATAATTTGAGTCAAAATAAATATTTAAAAGTGAAGAATCCTCATTTTCTCACTCAAGTATATTTATATAGTTCATGATATATCCAATGTCTACTTCTTCATTACTTCGATCGATTAAAATAACATGTAATAAGATCAAAATATAACATTTTCTATATAAGATAACTCAGTGATCTCAAATCTAAGGATCACTTACACAACTATCATGTGTACTTTTCTATAGAAATAAATGATATCTCCATATGAAATTCTTATATAAGTCGGTTCAGTGTAAATGTTTTATGATATATATATATTGGTTGTAAGTATCCCTTATAGCTTAACTAATAAGAACAACTGTTTTTTTTCATAAAAAAAGAATATAACATATACCGATCTCTACGGCTCTAATAAATATCAAGTATTTAAGATATCATCAACCAAAAAATTTTTAGAAGCAATACTTTGATGCAATAGGAATCCTATAATTATAACAACTTTATAATTTTCTTTACAAAATATTTTTGTCATATAGACTTTATCTTTGCTCTAGATTTATTATTCTAATATTATATGAATATTAAAGATAAATTAAGCATAATAATAAGTATTTATTTACATGCATAATAATAAGTATTTATTTACATGAATACAATAATGCCACATGTAACTATCTGATTGACTATAATGCATATTAAATTAACAAGAAAAACAATTTGAGTCAATTTGTTAAACCCGTGGTTCTGATAATGAGTCTGAGATAATTTCATAAAAAATATTAAAAAAATTATAAAACCTGATCCCTAATAAAATTTAATATTAAAGGATAAAATTAAAATAAAAAAAAAATAAAAAAAATATTGTTCCATTAAATAATGTCGCATGAGGATAAGATGGGCCAATGAAAACTCCATTTCCTTTAGTTTTTTTCTAAATTAATAAGGCACAGTATCTTGACCAAAAACTAGAAAGAAGAACACGGCAAAGCATGTAAGATGGGCACAAAAATAATAGAGAGCTTCACATGTCTCATGTCAACTTTCCATTAATAAGTTTCTGAACGTCCATATGCCTATAACCCTTATTTTAAACAGTTCTATTAGAGGTAAAGCCGACTATCATTGGTATGCAAAGAACGTCTTCCATGAGCTACTTCACACGGTATAGATATAAAACCCGACTAGACAGGTTAACTCGATACTTGAAATCTTCCCTCAAAGATTTGACTTGAAAAATTAAATTACTTTTTATTTGGAAGTGGCACAATATTCTTTCAATTTTATGTGATGATCTAAATTGATCATAACAAATAATTAACACTTGACATATTTGTCCTCGTTAATGAGACTTTAGGGGAAAAAATATTACAATAGTTAACCTCAAAGAAGTAATAAATCCCATATCAATTCTTTAATTTAATTAATCTTGCAATTTTTTTTATATTATTTCTTGAAATGCCGTGTTCTTGCTACCTAAATACAGTGGAAGAGTTCAAATTAAGATATATGATCGATTCTGGCCATTCTTGTCAAATAATGAATAAATGCACGCATGCAGGGGTCAACGTACAAAGATGATTAATTTGATGGACATATTTGAACTTGCCGTCTAGGGAAGTATACATGCATTTATTTTTATGTCTTCAATCATTCAATACTTTTGGGAAAGTATACATGCAGAACCATGAATTTTTCCTTCCTTGAACTATAAAATAAATATATAAATATTTTTTTAAAATTAATTATTAATTTATATACATAAATTTTTAAAGTTAACAATAAAATTTTAATTCAAATACACTACTCAAAATATTAAAAAATAAATTTGAAAGTACATAAAATTGAAGTGAAAGTAAAAGTACACCCACTATTGAGGTTACATCCTTCGATGTTTTGTGGAATATAATTCATCTATAATCGAATCTGAATTGATATTGTAACAATCTCTCAATTGAGATAAAATAACAATCTCATGTCAGCTGGAAAACAAAGTAATTAAATTTCTCCTCTTTATCAATTCCTCCTTCCTTCACTTGATTCTTCCTTAAATTAGTGTTTTATAAATTGGACTTTGTAAATTTACAAGGTTATTCTCACTTATTTTTTTTTCATGGATTTTTTTTTTATGTTTTTCCCATACTTTTCTCTCTTTCTCTCTCGCCTTTTCTTTACTTTCTTTTTCTATTATGTTTCTGTCCAGTCGGCAACATATAAAAGAAATGAAGAATTGATTTATTTTATTTTTTAATGACAAATAACTATTTTACCCTTAATAAGTCGTTTTGCTTTTATTTGACGATCTTTTTTTTGTTAGCACTACCAAACTCCGTTCATCCTAAAATTTTAACCAAATTTTATTCAATATATTTTAAGATCCCTCATAAAATTTATGCTTAATCTGATGGTCGGATTGAAAATTACGCCCAATAATATAAAATTAGTCAAATTGTGATTTTTCATCAAATATCTGAATTTCTCCAAAAATTTTGAAATTTTAACCCAAGCTAAAGCATTATATTAGAAAGCTACACGCAAATGTTCAGAATTTTTTGATAACTCAATCAATAATTATTATTATTATTATATATATATATATATATATAAAACTAATAAAAAAAATATTGATAAAATCTTGATCTGAGCTTGTGTAAATGCTTCCGCCCTTGTATAAATGCATGGATCATCTTTTAATATTTTTCAAAAAAAAAAAAAGAGAAGGAAAAACAACACTATAGATTATTATATATTGTCTTTGTCCTCTTAAATATGGCGAAATGTTACCATATTTTTTATTTATTTACCATAAAATAAGTTGTTAATTATTAAAAAACTTGTAAGCTATCAGTACTGTTGATCAACTTCTAAATGTTCAAATACTTCCAACATTCTTACTCCATCTCCCAATTATCATTTACAATATCTCGTAGTGATGTTAGAAAACTAACCTTTGTAACCAAAAAAAAAAAAAAAAACTATAACCTCACGCTAAGTTTTCTTGGTAATCTACTGCAATTCTATCAAATATATAATTAACTGGTTGGTGAAATTAATTATTATACATATAAGTATGTTAAACAAAATAGTGAATTAAATTTCATAAAACTAACTATAAATTTTTAAATGAGATTTCTTAAATGATTATTCATGCCCGTGTTTATATTCAAAAAATTGTTGCACTTGGTAGTTTTATTTCTTTCTAGAATATAAAAAAAACCTTTCCTGGTTTTAAAAACAAACTCCTTTAATGTATTTGGCTACTTGGTAGCTTTCACGTTTAGGTGCCAGCACAAGTATCAGTTGTTTGGTAAGTAATAAACCATTGTTTACTGTTAATAGGACCTATTAGAATTTGAGGGCGCGTTTGTGTGCCGCTAAAAGCAGCTCCAAGCTGCTTCAACATGCAGATAGTGGAGAGTTTCACTCTCTACGGTTCCGACCGGACTAGGTCTGGTCCAACATTGAACAAGGTCCGACTCAGTTAAAAAAAATTATGTTATTTTTATTTTAATTGTGTTTTATTCGAAAAACTAGATGTTTAACATTATTTAATGACATTATATAAATTAAAAGGAAATTGCTTGATGACGTAACATTTGCATAATTTGATCACAATCCCAATTTTATTCCTGGTAATATTTTACTTGATGTTGTTGCGCACTTATAAAACCAATGAACTTGTATATAGTTTAATTGAACAATAAAATATATTTTATATTAAGTATTATTCATTTCATGATGTAATAGCAGTAGTTAAATCTATAATTTTAACCAAATACATTAAACTACTTTTTGTTCAATCTCAATTTAACCACAGTTTTAACCAAACATATATTTTTTCAAATCAACCTCAACTAAAAGTACTTTTTGTAAAACAACTTTTTTAAACCACATCCATAACAACTACCACAATATCAAACACAATAAAAGAGCACACAATTCAAAATATATTAGACATTATATAGGTTTGTAGAGAAGTTATAAAAGATTTAATTCAATGAATTAGGATCATAAATGAAATATTTTTTTTATATTAAAAACGATAAATGAAATTGATTTATATTTATTAAAAATTAAAAACATGTTGCTTAGAAAATCTTTAAAGGATTGTTTAGTGAACTGAGACTGTTCAATAGATTCAAACTATTCTTGGAATGATGTGTCTCATTATAAAGTGAAAATCCTAAAATAATTGTTTTGAAAAAACTTTATTTTGGTAAAAATGTTTTTGTTTTGTTGGAGAACTTATAGTATTGTAAATAATGAAGACTATTTCAAAAGGTTTTTATTTAATATTTATATAGTGAACTTTAATATAAGTATGACGATCTCGATAGACATAAGACCCTTGGATTTGAAAATCATGCTAGACCCAAGAAAATATGGGTCTGGTGAATGTACTAGATCCAAAATACTTGGGTTTGATGATCAACCTAATCCAAGACAAACATGGATATGGAAAATTAGAAGATTATGGTGTTTTATGACTGTGTCAAGCCCAAGATAATCTCCTAAATTAAAACTATTAAAGACATGATATGG
Source organism: Populus tomentosa (assembly GCA_018804465.1). Taxonomy (NCBI): domain Eukaryota; kingdom Viridiplantae; phylum Streptophyta; class Magnoliopsida; order Malpighiales; family Salicaceae; genus Populus; species Populus tomentosa. Next base: position 19,224 of record JAAWWB010002283.1, read on the forward strand.
CATTATGCCTCTCCTTACAATTAATTTTTTAACAATCACAAAATCCTAACAACTTTTTTCTTTTAAAACTTTTTTAATAGCCATAACTCTTTAATTCACTAACAACTCTTTATTTCTTTAACTGTTATAACAACTCTTTAATTTTTTAATTTATTTTCTGTCTAGCTGTTACATGTTAGTAACCTATATATATCTTACACTCTTACAGTCAAAGGGAGTTGGAAAAAAAAACTCAAATCATTATTTTTCTGTGTTTGCAAAGCTTGTTGATATTTCTATGATATCTTGATCGTTATTTCTGTAATCCTTGTCTTTAGAGGAGAAACTTGTTGAATCCTGGAGGATAGCCTTGTGTTAAGGAAATATCCTTAAGGATAGTGTTCGTACACACCTCACGTTATATTTTGTTTATGTTCATTGTATTTTAATTACAACATATAGAAAATTCTACTCAATGAATCTAGATTATTCATAGAATGATGTTTCTTATTAAAAATGATAAATATTAAGAATAATTTTTATATTTTAAAAATTAAGCACATGTTTAGTGAGGAAACCTTAAAAGAATTTTTTTAAATGTGTTTTTTATGGAAAAGCTATAGAAGATTTCATTTAATGAGACCTAAAAATTAAACATTTGTATGTTGAGGAGTCCAAAAAGAATAGTTTTTTTTATTTATAAAAAACCTATTTTGGTTGAAGAGATATTTTTTTGTATAGAAGTTATAAGAGATTATATTCAATAAAGTAAAACCATTAATGAAGTGATATATGTTATTAAAAAATATAAATGAAACTAATTAATGCTTATTAAAAATTAAACACTTGTTTGTTCAGAAAACCATAAAAGGTGTAATTAATACTCTTTTTTTTCTCCATGTAGAAGTTATACACAATTCCATTCAATAAATTAAAACCATTGATAAAATAATACGTTTTATCAAAAAAGATAAATAAAACTGATTTAGATTCTTAAAAATTAAACACATGTTTGTCTAGAAAACTCTAAAACAGGTAATTAAAAAAAACATATTTTGGTTTAAAACATACTTATTTGTGTAAAGTTATAAAATAATATATTCAATGAATTAAAACCATTAATGGAATGATGTATCTTATTAGAAAAAGATAAATGTAACCGATTCATATTTTTTAAAAATTAAACACTTGTTTGTCGAGAAAACTCTAAGCAGGGTGATAATAAAAAAACCATATATTTTGGTTTAAAAGTTACATTTTAAAATAATATTTTAAAAAACTTAAATGGTTAAAAAAATACCTATTAATTTGGACATAAAAAACCTACTAAAATGCCTATGCTCCATAAAAAGAACTTTATGCCCTACTAAAAAAAAAAACCATTTAAGGTGGAATAAGTCATGGAGAATTATATATGGGTGGAAGATGCAAGTGTGTTATGATACAAACCTCCCTGTTTTTATAAGGATAATCAACATAAGGGACCTTTTAGGCATAATCATTCCCTTATTTGGAATCCAAGCTCAAGAAACAATAGGAAGGGTTATCTCGTGAATGTTCCACATACCTTGAGAGGTTATCTACTCCCCTGAAAACCACTATCATCCAAGTCTATACTACCATTAAAGGTAAAAAAATTTATCTAGTACCCCACGTCGATAAAAACCACTCTATACACACACACCTCCAATTAGTATTGCATGTTTCATTGGGACAAGTGACATAATATCAAACAATGTTATGCCTTGAATAAGGTGATTGAATGGTTCATAAACAAAGACTATATCTAATTGTTTGTAAAAAAGGATACCCAAACTAAATCAGACAGAGAAGAGTCTTGTCAACCAACCAAGTATTGCCAAAAATCAATTTAATTTTTTATGGAACCTCGATAGGAGGTGATAGGGGAAGTAAAAATAGAAAATATAAAAAGCAAGTCCTTGCTACTACTCGTTTTCCAAACATGTGGCCTGAACCTATCATATTTACCCCTGTAAATGGGAAAGGAGTAACTTTTCCACATGAGGATGCTCTAGTCATTTCAATATTATTGGCTAATCACCATATCCATAGGGTATTTAGTGGATGATTATAATGTAGTCAATATTCTCTATAGCTATGCGGTGGCATAAAATACACCCCTTGAGATTGACTCTTATAAAGACTCCTCTTATTGGGATTGCAGGTATAAACATACCGATTAAGGGTGTTTTGGAGATCCTTATCACCATCTGTACTTTTCTCAAATGTTTATCTCTCTAACAGACCTTAATGGTCATTAACATGTGTTTGACTTACTACATCATTCTATGAATACCTCTTCTCCATCAAATCATCATAATTGTCAATACTCATAAAGAGGTGGCCATGGTGTAGGGAAACCAAACATCTTCTAGACAATGTGTTTTTTCATGTCTAAAAGGAAAGAAGGCCTCGATAATGGACCAATGAGGTCGCAAATGAAAGTAAGGTAGATGGAGTGGCCATCAAGACGAGATCCATTTTACAGACATGTCAGGAACAAGCCTTGACAAAGCTCATCACCATCCAAAAACTAATTTTGCTTTTAGACACTCAAACATGCTTGAGATTAGTCCTAGGGTGGCCACACATCAACTAAAGGTTAACACAACCTTCTCCCTTATTCGTCAGAAGAAAAAAAGTTTTGAGGGTGAAATACAAAAGGTAATAATAACAAAGTTGAAAAAGTTACCCGCTATTGGATTTAACTGTGAAGTAATGTACCCTGATTGGATGACAAACATGGTAATGATAAGGAAAAAACATTGGCAAATGGTGGATATATATGACTTTATAGATTTAAATGAGATCTGCCTAAGTGATAGTTTTCCTCCATCCAAGATTGGTAGATTGATGGATTCCATAATAGGTTTTGAATTCCTTAGTTCTCTCGATGCTAACTTTAGGTATCATCAAATCTCTATGCACCTGGGTGATGAAGAAAAAACATCATTCATAACCTAAGAATATATATTATTATAGGGCCATGCCCTTCGAACTAAAGAATGTTAGAGCCATTTACAAGTGAATGGTGAACAAAGTATTCAAGGATTAACTTGGGAGGATTGTGAAAGGTTACATGGATGACATGTTGGTGATGAGCATGACATTTGAGCAATATCTTCTAGACATAGAAGAATTTTTTTTCTACGCCGAATCAATATCAAATAAAGCTCAATCCTTTAAAGTGTGTGTTTTCTATTAAGGGAGGGAGATTTTTGGGGTTTTTGGTAAGTAGTAAGGGGATAAAAGACTCCTTTGTAATCAATAAAAAAAGTTTAGTGTCTCACAGGGAGGTTGGCTACCCTTAATAGATTTATTTCCTATTTTAGGGAACGTAGCTCACTATTCTTTAAAACCTTGAGAAATACCTCTAACTTTGAATGGACATCTAAGTGTCAAGAAGCTTTCGAAAGAATCAAATTCTACCTCTCATCCCTCATGGTTTTATCTTAACCAAGAGAGTATAATAACCTTTTTCTTTATTTAGGCATAACATACACTGTTGTTTGAGTAGTGTTAATAAGAGAGAAGAACAAAAATTAGTGTTCGATTTACTACTATAGCAAGACCCTTTAAGATGCTGAAACAAGATACTTGAAAAAAATAGAAGATAACGCTGAATTTGGTTAATGCCTTTAGAAAGTTGAGGCCTCACTTCTAGGCTCACCAAATCATAGTCTTGGCATATTAACCCTTCTGACAAATTCTTTATAAGCCTGATATATTAGGATGCCTAGTGAGGTGAGTAACTGAGTTAGAAGAGTTTGGTCTCCAATACTAGCCGAGATCAGCTATAAAGGAATAAGCTCTAACAAACTTCATTGTTGAGTGTTCCATTAAGGAATCCATACTAAATGAATCCAAATCCCCATCAAGCTCTGAAACACCACTTGTTGGGTTATTAGCTTCATCGAAACCTACCCTGTTAGCCCCTATATTATAGTTATACATAGATAAGTCCTTCAATGTCAAAGGAAGTAGAGCAGGGATAATTCTCATTAGTTTAGAGGGACATGATTATACATTTGAAGTTTGTTTTGAATTCCCAGCTACTAATAATATAATAAGGTATAAAGCTCTTTTAGGAGGATTGGAGATTATAAAAGCCTTAAATGTTTATCCTTTTTATATCTATAGTGATTTCAATTAGTTATGGCTAATGTCAAAGAATATATTAGGCTAAGGAGTCCATTATACTAAAATATCTCTGAAAGTTGAAGATCACTTCTCTAAAAAACATGAAGGAATCGTCTATATACCGAGGGAAGACAACCACTAAAAAGACTTTTTATCCAAACTTGTAAGCTCCAACTTAATAGAGCTCCCTCTAGATATATAGGTTAAAACTTTAGAAAAACTAGGTATGGGTGAAGAAGGACTAGTGATCTCCTCAGTCATTTTTATGGAGGACTGAAGAACCCTTATTAAGCTTAACTTGTTTACTAGGGAAATACATTTTGATAAAATCAAGGCCATTCAGCTAATTGGGCGAAGAGCTGGGTATTATTTAATCAATGATGTCATGTATCGAAAGTCCACCTCATCTCCCCTCCTGAATTTCATGTCACTTGAAGAAAGCATATATGTTTTGAATGAACTTTATGAAGATATATGTGGGCTCAAAAGCTCTCGCTGCCAAAACAACCCGAGAAGATTTCTACTAGCCAACCATACTATATAATGCATTGGTTTGGCTAAAGGAAGTGATAAATACCAAAGATATGCTTTGGTTTCTTGCTAAAGATGACAATTATAGCCTCTTTATGCCTTTTTGTTTTTTTCCAGTGAGAGATGGATATTTTAAGTCCTTTTCCCAATGCCATATATAACAAACAATTTCTTTTTATAACAATTGACTTTTTATCCAAACTTGAAGCCTTGGACAACATAACCACTAACAAGATGATCTATTTCATTTAGAAGAATAATAATTACTAGTTTGGACTTTCTAAAGTCTTGATAACCAACAATAGAATAAATTTGACAATCATAAAATGAAATAACAATGTGAGAGACACCATATAGACTATAAGTTTTCTTCAACATCACATCCCTAAACAAATGGCTAAGTCGAGCTCACAAATAGAGTCCTACTAAATGAGATCTAAAAAGAGATACAATAAGCCAAGTGAGAAAAAGCAAAACTATTGAATGAAATTTTATAGGTCTATCAAATAACCTAAAAAATATCATCCGAGGAAACTCTTTTCCTACTAAAGTATCCGAGTCCTAAGTAACGAGCAAGGATTGAGAGCTAATCTAGATCTTCTAGAAGAATCTTGGTTGAATACGGTAGTAAAGAGCACAACTTATCAATATTAAATCACTTGGTATCATAACGCCAAGGTAAAAACAAGAGGTTTAAGTTTGGAGACCTAGTATTCAAAAAGTTAGAAGTAACCGGTAACATAGAGAGTAAAGGAAAACTAGCATCAAAGTAAGATGATCATTTTACAGTGATTAGATAGTCAAAACAAACATTTACCACCTCTAAGATATGAAAGGAAAGAATCTCCTTCATGTTTGGCATTCAGATAATCTCAAAATATATTATAGATAAAAATGTAACCTTTTAGAAATATATATTGTATTTCTATTATATGTTCACTCCTATTCTCCAATGCATTCTCAGAGTGACATAACTCTCTAGTGGAGCTTTCGAGTCTTACGCTATCGTCATGGGTAGCCTTTAGCCTTATTCTCTCCAGTGTAGTATTGGATTAACATAAGTTTCTAATAGGGATTTCAGGTCTCATGCTATCGCCATGAATGGTCTTAGGCCTTCCACTTTTTAGTGCAATCTTAGACTAACACAAATCATCAATGTGGGGGCTTCTAAACCCTACACTATTGCTAAGAAGGCCATATGCCTCTCATTATGGTAAGACTTCTCTTGAGGGGGGAACTCCTATGCTTTATGACAATGCTAAGAAGGCCACATGCCCCCCATTCTCCAATGTAATCACTATTCAGCTAAGAGAATCCCAAGTCCCACACAATAACTAGGCTAAGACTATACATAAATATATTAAACCTTTTTATATAATTTTCCTAAGCACAATTTTTATCATTGAGAGTAGGGACTGCCTCCCTACCTGGAAAGATATAAGACCTTGGTTATACATATGGCTTTGGACCCCCGTAAATCTAAACACAACAAACATGAAAATATATTAAAAATAAGAAATCACAAACATATATTAATGCAATCAATCAATGTATTCAAATATAAATATAAAAACCCTATAAGATTAGGGATATTAACTCCTAGAAACTATTGCCTAACCAAAACACTTCCACCAATCATTAGGCTCCTCAGCCAAGTACTCATTGCAGGCAGCAACAACCACTTGAGTAGGATAAATATCAGAAAAATAAAAAATAGGATTGGGGTTGAATTCTATTCAGAAGTCCACTGTTATTCTCATTGATAGATGATAAAAGTGAAGGTTAGATAAAGCTTGAAATACCTTATATATAATAAATACATCCAAGGCTTGAGATCTCCTAAACACTATTAAGAACTTAGTAAACGAGTCCCTTTATGCCTTTAAATGAGCACGCTCCTCGCCCTAGCCTTGGTTGTTGTCGGCTTAGGCTTTAACGCTACCACTTCAGCCTTGAAAGCCTTTTAGGATTTTATTATGAAGGATGACATATCCTCAGCAGAAAAAACTCTTTCTAAGGCAACGCTCAACTCAAAAGCTTGGTGATTTTTATCCTCTATCAACTTTATATATGCTTCTTAGGATTCATATATATAGAGATCATAAGCCTCTCTAATCTCCCTCAACTGAGATTTGAGCTATGAATTTTCCCCCTAAAGGCTTCGTACCTCTTTCTGGTCTTCTCTTAGTTGAGCCAGTGTTGTCTTTATTTGAGCCTTCTCGGGAGTCCAATGTCTTTGAAAATAGACATTCATAAGGAAAGTTAAAATAAAACAATGTTATTAATAAATAAAACAAAATCTAAGTATGTATTACATGCTATACTAGATAAAATACTCAAATGTATTAGAAGTTGCCCAATAAAACTAATTTAACAAGTAAAACTCTGATTAGACAACTCATCAACATATAAAGAGAGATCTAGTAACCTTTCTATCATGTCCTTTCCCTTCGAACAAAGATAGTGGAGGAGGAATTGTAAAGCCAATATGTGGCCTAACATAAGAAGAACTTGCATTAGGATCAAACAATTTAACCTGAGGTGTCACATGGGGTGTAGAACCCTTAGCAAAGGCCCTGTTAACTTTGGCCACTAGATAAGGTGTTAGAGATGGGACATGGTCATAAGTGTAGATGTTACTTCCCCACTAACAACATAAGGCCATTATGAAGTACGCATTCTTTTTATATTAGCGTTAGCTCTTTTAGTTATTTCAAAAAGGATATCTAGAAAAACATTTTCTCTTCTTCCTCTAGAGATAGGTGATTGACTTCCCCCTACAGTGGTAGGCTCAGATAAGAGCTCAGTATTAGGAGTGATATTCATCTCTTAGAGACTCTCTTCCATCTCATCAACCTAGGATCTAAATGTCCCCTCAACTTGTACATCATTCACTAGCCTCCTTATGGTATTCCTCTTCTAAAGATGAATCTGCAATAAAAAACAATTAAGATAAGATAAATATATCAAATTATACCAAGTATAATTTTTTACGTACCCTACCTCTCCACCTGGTATTTAACCCTTAGCCATTCATTTGATGTTATAGCAAAGGGAAAACACCACCATATTCAAACACACATCCTAGTTAAAGGTACTAAGACTTGTTTTTTCAATGGTATCTAACTAAGGAGTTTGCTAAAAATAAGGGCAACCCTATAATTATTGCATTTGGCTTAGGATAAGATATTTTTTATTCTTTATAATTAACCATTTCCCACGTCAACCTTTCATGTGAGAGGTCTTACCCTCTAACATGTTCTTCATAGGATTTTTAAGGCAAGTAGAAAAAGGTGAAAAACCAATGGACATCATGGCTACCCTGGGGACAACCATTTAATGTATACTAGAACCTTATGGTTTAGCTTTACCCTTGTGGTTATAAAATATCTCCTCAAAAGTCTTGATTTAAACCTATCTATTGGAATGCAGTTAACCGGCGTAGATATTATTGTGGAAAAACCCCTAGTCCTTGGTCCAATCCTAACTGATCTTGGTCCCCTACTAGAACCCCTAATTTCAGGTGGTCCTAGCCTAAATGTCATTATTAGAAGCTACTTGTTTCCTCTTCCTTGCGATCACTTTTAAAGGAAATTACTAAGTATGAATAGGTTACCTTGAGATGATTCATTTTACTCTGTTCTAGGACATAGTTACCACTCTCCACACAAAGGCTAAATGTTCCACGCAATTACTCCCCTTTCAAGTCTCTTTGATAAAGATACCGTATAAACTTAGAGGGTTATTGATAGACCAATATTTATTGATTTTTTAAAATATTTGTTAGAAAAAATTTCATTTATGACACAAACTTATAATGGGTTTTGAGAATGTGTTTTGACCCAGATCATAGTCATAAACCCAAATTATTAGGCCCAAATTGAGCATCCTTTGGCTTGGGCAACGTGCCCGAACCCATATGCTTAACGAGTGCCAAGAACCTTGTGGGCTTGGGTAGCACCCTGAACCCGGGTGCTGGGCATATGCCAGACATGTGCCCAGCACCCTATAGGCTTTAGCCTCGATTTCAAACCCAATAACATGGCCTAATGTTCATAGGCTTTACGAGCGTCCTGAACCCATTCACTTTTGTTCCTTCATTAATACATGTATAAGGGATATTTATTTCTTCTTAATGCTATCAGAGAAAAATAACTCTCTAACTCCTTCACCCAAGCAAAAAACAAAGTTCATGGGCTATAAATACTCTTGAACTACCTCGGTAAAAAGTTCACAATTTACATTAAAAAAACAAACATATATCCAAAACAAGAACAAACAACTTTATTTTTAGAATTTAATGTTCTTTAGCATATATACTCTTTTCTTTTATAAAACTACTGATTTTATCATTTGAGGGTACTCAAATCCCTCAAAAGAGGAATTTTTATGGGTATCAAGAATCATTCAACAAGGAATGTTTTCCTTTACTATTGAAGAATATAGTTATTTGAATGAATATTTGATTAACCCATAATTCAACCACCAAAAAACCCTATTTCTTAGTATATTGAGTTTTGGAACATCATCAATTAGTTTTGGGTATCACTATACCATAAAATTGTTTTTGTTAAATTACTATCTTTTATTAAAAAACACTTTTCCAAAATCGTTAATATATAAACTCTTTTACTAATAGACTTTTTGTCTATTAGAAGTAAACTTCGTACACCTCCAAGAAGGTCACATGTTTAATTTAAAAATACCTTATAGCAAAAGTAGTGTTAGTACTTCAATTATGGTATTATTACTTTTCGGATCTACCATCTACTTCCTACTAATACAAATTCCCTCTAATTATAATTTAGAGCATCCTATCTATGACAAAAAAAAAAGTACGAAATCTTCTGTACGTAGACATGTCAATAACTATGAACAATCAATGATGTGAGACGCAATGAATTATCGGGGGTCGACTTTCTGTATAATAATCGGTTTCTGATTTGGTTTTCAACATCATCTTGCCTTCAATGGAAGGAAAGGGAAATATTTGCGTGAGGACTGGGGAATCTGGTTGCTTGTATGGTGAGACTCCGGCCGGCCACTTGACTGCATTAATCTTTGAGTTGGTGGCAATAAATACCAAGGAGCAAGTAAAAGCAAATTAACCAGTAAACGTTGGTGCGGGCTGCTAAGCTGGGTGGAGTGAAGGGTTAATCTCCATATTGATCGAGATCTTCGTTTTTAATATTTCTTTAGTAGAATGAATATTTAATTATTCCAGCTAATTAAAGTTCACGAACATGGAAAAAAATTGACTCAATATCTTTTTACAAAATACTAGAACTTAAGCTCTAGAACAAAAGAAAAAGAGAGCAAAAACAAAGGTATAATAGCTAGAAAAATAGAGGAAAAAAAGAGGCAAAAGAGCTATTGTAAGTTATATACAACACCTTCTCTTTCACCCCCTTTTTATCTTGGAATTTGAAACCAAAACTATTGCAGTGTTAATTCTGGTACCAAAATTATTCTCGCCATTTATCAGTTTTAATTACCTGTCACAAAAAATAATCTGACAGTTTTTTGCCTTTAAAATATATGTTTTTCTGTTAAATAAATAAAAAATTGTTCAAATAGAGGAAGATAATTGTTTAAACAATGTATTCATGGCCCGACTAAAACACAATAATCTTGATGGGCCTCAAAATTATTTTACAATAAACCAAACTTAGGTCTAAGCTCGAGCCCTTACCTTATCGAACCGAGCACACCCGCATCAAATTTAAGCTCAAGACCTACTTAGCCTAAGATCTCTTTTTTTTTTTAAAAGCTTAGGTGCCTTACAAGCTTGATTTTTAACTCTTTGACTTCTCATGATATAAGCTACAAGAAAATCTTGTAATTTTTCAAAGTGAGAGTGAGGGTTTTGGGTTTATAAAACATGTCAAACAAGAATTATTGGAGATCAATTTCTTATTTATCTATGATTTGGTTTTAAAAAGTTAATATTCCATGTTAAAATATTTTTGTCGGAAAATAATTTTCAATAAAGTCTTAACAAAAAATGTGAGTAGACCTCACTTTAATTAGGCATCAAATGTGTAACAAATTTATAACAATTCCTCACATGAATGAACATTATTTTACCACTAAACAAAGACTAAAAGATTCTTAGAGAGATAATGATTTGGTATATCGCTACATCAGGATATGTAGTTTTTTTACTTCGAACCTTCTTTGGTGAAATATTATTGGATTTACTTGACTAATTGGTAAATGCGATGTCTTGAATTGGTTGTTCAGATCAAGATCATGCTTTTTATTTCTTTCTTTGTATTTTGTAATGTTTAAGTTTTATTTCATGTTATATTTTTTTTAATTTCTTGTTTATGCTTTTCATTTCCTTTACTATACTTATGTTCTTATATTATTTATTTATGTTTATCTTCTTCATTATGTCAAGGGGAAAAGGTTTCACTAACGGTGTTAGAATATGTATAATATAAACTCAACATAGACTTCAATGTTTATATCCAATAAAGTTTGTTATTAATATGTCTTATCTTTTTATCTTACTAATTCTTAATATCTTACTTGTTAAATGATTAATCTAGATTTGTGTTGTATAACACTTAGTATAATAAATGCTTGATCCTTCATAGTCTTCGACCGACGTCGTTGTTATGGCAGGAACTTAATTTGTTGTTAACATAAGTTAGCAGCATGAATTCCTGACAATATTTAAAAGTATGGTGTAACTAAAATAAGATAATTAATATAATCATGTTAAAAATTTATAATGAATTATTAAAGATAAATCATTTGATTGGAATCTTCTTTATGTGTGGTTTCCAGTTAAGTAATAAAAAGAGTTTATACTATGCTTATTTTAAATACCATTAGTGGATCCTCTAACCTTGATATATGTTTTTATCATTGTTTAATCATCACATTAATCTCACATCTTAAAGATCTTTTTAACTCTTTGTTAAAATATGTTTAACTCTTTGTTAATATATATATATATATATATATATATATATATAATTTATGTAGTTGACCTCTTTATGGTTTGATCCCGATTTTACCCAGTTATTTATTACTTTGATACTCTTGCACTTGGGATAAGACATCAACTCTTTGATCGTGTTACATATCTTTTAAGCTAACCATCCCGTTATACCTTATTATCATCCACCCCTCCATTTGGTGATGTGGGCAGGCTTGCCCTGCAAGGTCTCCTTTAATGGATTTGTTAGGTTTGTTAGCGAAAGTGAAAAAATAGTGAATGGTATTACCTCTATAAGCATCACCAATCCAATTATAACATGTCATGAAGAAATTCATAATATGCTTGAATCCAATAAACCTAAGGAATTTGTTAAAAGCAGAAAAAAATGATTTATTTTTTGGGATGTAGCTTGTATGGACCTAACCTATAATAGGAAAAGGCTTCCCTTATAACCCCTTTAAGAGGGAAGGAGTACCCAACTTGTACATGCATAAAAAAGCAAATTAATATATATATATATATATATATAGAGGCAAGACAGGATTCTTCATCCACACCATAATTCTTTGTAATCTTCAATGTTTGGTCATACCCATGAGAAGTTTGTCTGTATTGCATCTGTCGGCAAAGTGCAAACTAAGATAGGAAATTGAAAGCCCGAATATTTTCTCTAATTGAACCAAATAAAGACTCACAAGTCATATCATACTGTAGATTAATATTGTCGACTTGAAGAAAAGCACAATCAAGTCGGTTCGTCTTACGAATTAATATCTTCAAACTCAATTTTAATGACACGTTAAAGCACGAATGAAGTCTCACGAATTCTTATATCCACTAATCATGGATCTCAAGTCATTATGAATATTATTCTCATGATTAAGCATATTACCTTAACAATACAAATAGGTGTTATTCTCGTAGACTAGTTGTCTCTTAATTACATTTGCAAACACAAACATGTAACTCAAACACAAAAATGGAAAGCTCATAATTAATCTATGAGTGATGCTTGGCCAAGAATGCTGTAAGCCTGTTGAAAGTGGATTCATCACAAGGCAAAACTATTCCATTTTGGTTATCAAATCCGAATTCCTCTGCAGCTTTATCTAGCAACTGCTGGAAGATAGGACTCTTCAAGTAAGAAGTGGGAACAACAAACCTTTTCATTTCATTTCCCACATAAACCACAAAGTGCCCTTTTCGAGCTCTGCTTCTTCCTTCAAGCTCCACTTTCTTTGGCATCAAGAGAGATCGAGCTTAAAAGAGCCAGTGAATTTACCGAAGATGGATAAAGCTAAGAAATGCATTTGCGTGGGATATAGAGTATAGGTGTGTCAAATGTGTATATATAGAGCTAGGGATATATAGGATTTGTGCCCCTTTTTATCATGAAAGATGAGGTATGTAGCTGAGGAATGTGCTTAAAACGTGCACCTCTCTCAAGTCCTTATGTGCATCCAAAGCCACATACAAACACATGCATTTGCAGGGAGAGAGATTTATGACTGTGCACTCCATTAATGTAGTTGTTCTTGTTCAATGGCCAAAGGACTGCATGTGTTTTTGGTCTTCGGTTGCACATGGGGGACGTGACTTGGCTGCAGAAGCTTCTATACCCCACTATATATATATATATATATATTTGTGAAGAAAAATCAACCGAAAGAACATGCTAGCAAACGAAGTTGATTATGATATTGTCAGCTTTGCATATCCACGTCTCATAGCCACCCTTGACCTTGCAATAAGTACTTTTGGCCCGTGGTAATTCATCTGTATTCTGTATAATTTGTTGTGTTCTTGTTCGTGCATGCATGTAAGTGTAGATTGTGAGGAATAACCAAAGTTACTGATTGGCTGTAAGTTTTTGTATTGAAGGAACACTATATATAGTGTTTTTTGGTAGAAGATTTAGGAATTCGAATCCTACTATTTTTGTTAAATTTGAATACAAAGTACATAGTGAGGATCCAAATATTTGTGTATATATATATATACAAATAAATTTTACTTACAAATTACATTTATGAGTTATGTAAAATCACTCAGCTTTTGAGCTGAATGGTTCGGCCTGTTGCTATAAAAATATTTTGTTAAAATATATACTAAAAATATCTTAACTTAAAATTTTGAGGAGTCGGAAGAGATCTAAAATATGATTTTATATTGATTTCAATGAGTTACTAATCATTTCTTCATAGTACTGGCATAAGTAGTTCAACTTCAAGCTGTCAGCGCTGATTCATACACACACACACACACATGTGTTAATGTATGTGTTACCTTTTCCTTCTCATGGATCAATTCCTACATTTGTTTTTTTTTTTTTTTTTTTTTGTAATAATCTATTGCTACAATTAAGGGACATTCTTTGCAGGCGATCCACCGAAACTATTAATTAAACACTGCACGTACGCAGGGTGACAGATTTAGGATTAGAGTATGGGCTGAAAGTAAAGTTAATATTTTTTAAGGTGGAGGAAAGGGCACATTTTCTATCTTTGAAAAAGAGAGAGAGAGAGGATCTGTTTTCTTGCTTCTCTCTCCTTTTCTTTTATTCTTTCTTTTTGTGACAAGGAGGAGAGTTGGATAATTGGGCACCAATCAACAGGAAGACGAAGGCTCTCAGGATCTCACAAGCTATCCCACCATTTTAAGCATTCGGATGTTAATGGAGGTAGGTAGCCACGTACCATATTGCCTTCATGAAAGAGAATATGATGTAGGAGTGTGTATACCGAGAGACAGAGATGCAATCTTGAATTGAATCTCTATTTGTTTTCAGTTCCCCGAGAGACCGAGAGAGATGATTAAGAAACATGAATATCACCTTTAGATTTAGATTCGCTAGTTAGATTTTATATTTTTTGAAAATCATTAGAAAATTAATTTTAAAATCCAAAAAATTAATCATAGTACCACACTTCCTCATGCCAATAATATTTTTTTTTGGATTCGAGAAAACTTTATCTCTTGAAAAGAGCATTTTGTAAGTCCAGGTAAACGAGTAAAACCCTAACTATTCCAGACTCTTATAAAAAATACATATTTTAACTCGAATTCAAGACCTGCTATTCAAATATCAAGCTTTTTATCATCATACCACATCCTTCAAACCTCATGTCAATAAAACCTCATGTTAATATCACTAAAAATACTAGACGACACTGATCCATAAGCTTGAATTGGAAAGTGTGCCTTCTATCAAGAATTAGATAGGGTTTCTAGTACTGTACTACTACAGAACAAGAGCAGCAGCTTGTCGTGGGCTGTGCAAGAATGGTCATATCCAGTGTTAAAGTGGGAGTTCAGCTGGAACAGAGACATATCCATGTTGCACACACAAACGGACCCTGAGAGGTGAAAGAAGTTTCATGATCCAATATATTTTCGAGGGATTTGATTGCAAATGGGATGTTTGACACGCCAACAAAACCTCATTGCAACATGTTAAAGTAAATCATGCATGGAAATGATAAAGAGCAATCTATCAAGAGATCTATTGACTGAGTAGACAGCTCTTTCAGTCCATGTAGAGTCATGTCAAAACTGATCTACAGACCATTGTACGGCAAATGAAAAGCATGAAAAACAAGTAATTCTTGAAATGTACAGTCGAAATGTACAGTCAGAACTCAGAAGAATTTTTTTAAAACCGACACAGTCACGAGAAAGTTTCAGAGAAATAATATAGTTTGAAAACAATTGTAATTCTAATTCTGAATGTGATATTAATTAAAATTATAGTTTTATTATAATTATAATTCAGAATAGTTGTTATGATAAATATATAAAAAAATCTTTTATTTTCAATGGTTGTCACTCTTAATAGAAGAAAAAACTCTAAAAATCCAAAAACCTAGAATAATATCAATCTTAAATCGCTTAAAACATTCTATAATCCTCTATCAAAATACTAGAATCATTTTCCCCATGTCTCCACAAGTCTTTTTACTGTTTTTTTATTGCAAATCACGAGTCAAGTTTTCATTGACAGTTTTCCGGTCGCCACAACTAGTGGAACCGCCACCTAAGCATCAAAAAGTCAAGGTAAAATAATTGCATTGTCTCTTAGTTTTATGAGTTTTATTATTGAATTGAGTTTTGATTTATAAATATTTGTGTTGTGTCTGATAATGATGTATTTTGTTGTTGAGCTAATTTTGAGTTTTGAATATTGTAATTATATGTTTTTAATACAATTAATATTATTTATGGAATTCGGATTGAATTAGAGAAATTAGGGTTTAAATGGATTATTGAGTTAGTTGCCATATTTAATAATATTGCTTGAATCTAGATAAATTTTATTTTAATTAATGTAATTAGATAGTTTTTTAATCAATTAATGTTATTCATAAAGTTTTGGTTGAAATAATAGCAACTATAGTATGCATTGGATTTGGTAAAAATTGTGGTAATTAAGTATTTTGTTTAATTGAGATCATTTAGTTTTTAATTGATGCAATAAGATATTTATCAATGATATTATTAAGGTTAAAGTAATAACAATTAGGGTTTGCGTTGAATTGTGAAATAATTTATTTTTGATGAAATGAGTATTCTTATTTTCTAGAATATATCTTCAAATTTCTTTATGCTATGTCATTATAGTGGTACTATTGTTTCTCATATGAATATAATATCGCTTTTATTGATGAAAGTATTGTGCTCTTGAATGCTACTATAGGCATGACATTTGAAGATACCAAAAAAGTTATATGTGAAAGAATTTGAATGAATTATAATGATGTTGAAATAAATATCACTTAAAGGTGTCTTGTTAGAGAATATCAGTATTTTCCAACACTGATTGCATGTGATGAGGATTTTGAAAATATAATGAAATTATATGGCCAAAATGGAATGAACATGATAGAGTTGTATGTGAGTAGTCAACATAAACTTAGTAGCTTATATAATATGGAGCATAAAGATTATAATGTATATATACCAATATTTATTCAACCATTTAAACAATTATAACATTCAACTGGTCGGTACGTCTAGGACATTAAAAGATAGGGTTATGAGAATTTATGATCAAAATAATATTAAAATTCCATATTATGATCAGTGTAGGTATGACTACTCTGAACCTAATGATAATGAAGATGAGGGTGTCACAGGTTTAGATAATGATGATGATGATTTAATGAGACCTATAGTTGAATCTAAACCTATTATGTTTATTCAGGTTTTGAAAGTTGAGCTACAACTTTCATTAGAATACAGGTAATATGTTATTGATAATACAAATGATTTTATTTAGATTAAGAATATTTTTTATGGAAACTTTATTTAATAAGTTCATAGCTTATTTATTAATACATTGTGTTGGAGTAGATATTTTGAAAATAATCCAACCCATTTTTTGTCATTTTATTGTAGCGAGGTGGAAAGACAATAGTCAAATCAAGTATGTTAAAATAAATTGCAATGTTGATGTTAAATAAAATGATGAGATATTTTTTTTTAATGTTGAAAAATATTGAGAAATAATATTGAAAAATAATTGATTGTGTTGATGTTGGTAAATGATGAGAATTAATTGTTTGCGTTGATGTTGAATTTTTTTTGTATTGAAAAATATTGAGAAATAATTATTTGTGTTGATATTGATTTTTTTTTTTAAATATTGAAAAATAATTGTTTGTGTTAATGTTGGTAAATGATGTGAAATCATTTCTTGTGTTGATGTTGAGACTCTTTTATATTGAAAATGTTGGGAAATAATTGTTTGCGTTGATGTCGGTAAATGATGAGAAATAATTACTTGAGTTGATGTTGAAATTTTTTTATATTGAAAAATATTGGGAAATAATTGTTTGTGTAGATGTTTGTAAATGATGAGAAATAATTGATTGCGTTAATGAAGTTAAAAAAAAAATTATATTGAAAAATTTTGTGAAATAATTGCTTGCATTGATACTGTTAAATGATGAGAAATAATTGCTTTTGTTGATGTTGAAAATTTTTTATATTGAGAAATAATTACTTGTGTAGATGTTGAGATTCTTTTATATTGAAAAATATTGGGAAATAATTGTTTGCGTTAATGTTGGTAAATGATGAGAAATAATTGCTTGCGTTGATGTTGAATTTTTTTAATATTGAAAAATATTGGGAATTTTTGTTTTGATGTTGGTAAGTGATGAGAAATAATTATTTACATTGATGATGTTGAAATTTTTTTATATTAAAAAATATTGGGAAATAATTATTTGTGTTGATATATGTAAATGATGACAAATAATTGTTTTTGTTGATGTTAAAATTTTTTTATATTAAAAAATGTTAAGAAATAATTGTTTGTGTTGATGTTCATAAATGATAAGAACTAATTATTTGCATTGATGATGTAAAACTTTTACGTTGTTGGTAAATAAATAGAAATAATTGCATAGGCTAATGTTGGTAAATGATGAAAAATAATTGTATTGTTAATGTTTCTGATTGTGTAGAATTCTTATTCAGAAGATGACATGGCACCTGTTTCTGTTATATGCGTATTGGCCATAGACTTATAGACATCAATTATCCTCTTCATATTTTGTAAGCTTGTTGAGATGCATTTTTCAGATCGTGTAATACGGAAATTTAGCTTTAAGCAACACATTCCATCTGACATAAATATAAGCGATCAGTTGCATTACATTAGCCATTCGGATAGGCACATTGATTATAATTGGATGATTCACTATCTTCAATATATATCGATATGCGATGCATAAAGAAATTTTATTTTTAGAAAGGTGCATCTTGTAATCTTCAAGGAGGAATACATGGAATGGTATCTAAGTATAACACGTTGAATCATTACACCAAACTTAGCGCAAGTTCCTGCATACGAGAAGATGGAGTATAAGCCACATGCACGTTAGATTCAAAATGTTGTAAGTATTTATTACTTTTTATAGACTTGAACAAAACCATTGCATTTTATTTATGGATTAATAATTTATATTTGCTTCATATTAGGTTGGACAGTTGTTATATGATGGTCAACGTGTTGTAGCTGATCTTCGTGATCTCAATGATGATGATGAACTTGCTCGTTATTATGCATCCTCTTGGTTCGAGACATGTCATACTACACTTGACTTGTTATGAGAGATGTTGAGCCTAGATGATGTTGTTTTAAAGGATGAGACCATTCAGACAGGTGAAAGTCATGTTGTTGGTGAATCCAGCACATCCACTTGTTGTCACAGAATACATAGATAAGCTCGAATATATTATTATGTTGTGTTTTTTTTTTTTTGGTTTAGAGTTATTTTTATTATTATTACTTTTGTAATATTTTTTTAGCTAATTATCATGTTGTCTTATATATTATGCATTTTCATTCTTATTTTAGTAAGCATGATTTAAAATAGCTAATTAATAGGTGAACATGTGAACAAGTTATTTAAAATTTCAAATCATTCTTTTACAAGTTAAAAAGAGGCATATTGTTATGTTTCATTATTGCCATTATCAATTATCTTTAAAAATAATTAATAAAAATGTTTAAAATAACACGTGTTAATATAAGATTATAATTAACAAATAAAAATGATATTAAAATATCACACTCTCAATTATGTGTTTGAGGTTTAGTAATTTATGTATTTTGGGCTTCAATTGTAGTGGTTTAAAATTTGTCTTATGTCAAATTTAGGATTAACATTAGGCAAAAATAGTGTTGGGATAACACAATTGCTATTTACATTAGCGTTTGTGTATTAAATAACCATAATTTTCATTAGCGGTTATTTAATATAGACACTATTAACAATACCGGTTATTTAATATAATCGCTACTCCTAATAACGATTTACTAATAAAACCACAATTTTTATTAGCGGTTGAGTTAAAATATGCTATTTTCCCAATGCTTCTCTATCTAGTGCAATAACCTGAAATTTTTTTATCAAATTATGCTAGTTTGGTATTAAAAAAAAAAACCCAATCAATATAGTTGTTTTCTCTTTGTTTTTTATTTGTCACAATATTAATTATTTAATGTGTGTTTATTAATGCCATAAATGTTTCTTTAAGAATGTTTTTTAATTGAAAACATATTAAAAGGATATTTTGAAAGAACTTTTTTTTTTTACATCAATACATTAAATCATTGAAAAACACCTAAAAATGTCATATTTATATTTTTTTCAAGTAAATAAATTAAAAAAAAAACATTTTTAAAAGCAGAAACTACCCCAATGTTAAATTAAGATTTTGTATTTCAAGTTCAAGATGAAATTATATACAAAAAGTAATAATATATGAAATATACGCAAAGATAAGAAGTGAGTATTTACACAAAAAATTATTTCATATATTTGCAAAAATATATATACGCGTGGATTTGGTCTCTGACATGAACAAATGCTTCCTGTACACTAATTAATTATTTGCAAAAATAATTCATCTTGTTGTTTGTGATTGAAAAAGAAAAAAAAACAAAACTATTTTCATTGTTATGGTATGATGTAGAAGTCATGCCCTCATTTAGCATTTTAAATTTTCCATTTGGATGATTTTTATTAAACTTCGTACAGAATTAATAATAAAATTATGCAAAGTCGACTAATTATGGCTAGGTCTTTCAATCTCATCACAAAATTTGAATTTAAAACGTTATAAAAAAAATAAATTTTATTGAAGGACATACTTGCCTCTTGGGTTATAATAGAAAATTAAAACTAATAATCTATTTAAAAATGTGGTTATAATTATTTTTTAAAATATTTTTTATTTAGAAATATATTAAAATAATAAATTAATTTTTATGTCAATGCATTAAAATAATCTAAAAATACCAAAAAATTATTAATTTGAAACAAAAAAAAATAAAAATTATTTTTTTAAAAATGATGTCAGTGTATAAGAAAAGCCATTTTAATTGAATAACTTACCAAAAACTAAGTTACATTGAGTTCATGGAAATTTGAAGAAGGCAATTTATATCGATAAGCGACACGTCCCCCTTGCTCGAGCAACAGGCCTAGACATTAGTTTGGGGACCTATGAAGCTCGTCTGCTAGTACAAAAAATGCGTTTTCCTTTCACAGCTAACCATCTCCTACAATTTCCTCGAATACCGACTAAGAACAAAAAATTAGTTTCCATTCTGGAAGACCTACAATAACCAAAAGAAGCAGTACAACCAAACTTTCTTTACTTTTCGACTAGTAATCAACACCAATAAATGATACTAATTTAAGGCACCACCGACCACTCGCAAAATTTTAAAATCTTTGTTTTTGTTATTACATGGTTATTTTTAAAAATATTTTTTATTTAAAAATATATAAAAATAATATTAGAAACAATTATTTTTTATTTGGTTTGATTTTTATCTATAAAAATAACCAAACTGAAATTTTATAAAATATAAAAAGACTGAAACCAAACCAAAACTGGTTTCAATCGGTTCAATCATTTTAAATTAAAAATTAAAACCCAACCGACCAATTTCAATTCGGTGTGATTTTGTTCGGTTCGGTTTGACTATTTTATATTAAAAACTGAAAATTATATTGTATTTTGGGCTTTTTTAAAACTTTTCAATGGGTTCTTTTTAGTTTTGTTCAGTTTTTTAATTTGGTTCGGTTTATTTCTTAACTAAACCGGTTCGATTTGGTTTTTTGATTTCATGCTTATGAAACCGAAACCTAACCAGACTAAATTTTTTAAAATAATATTCTAATCTGTTTTTTTTTAATTTTAATTTTTTTAATTATTTTTTTTATTTTTCTAGTTTAATCAATTTATCAATTTTTTTACTCATTCCTAACCACTACAGAAGAAGTTTGTCGACTAGGGTAAGAAATATGAGAAATGGAATGGTTGAAATGGCATTTTTGCAATGTAAATGCACATGGATTCAGAGAGACTGCAGCAGCCAGCTCTCTCGCGATAGTTCTATACATTTATGGAAAGGAGAAGCACATGCCACTATGCCAGAAGGGGGTATTGATCAGCTATATGTTAGGTAGCGTGCCTGTATATACTGATGGACTTGGCCATCTCAAGCTAAATTATTGTCTCATGTCGGTTTTCGTATTCTAGTTGGAGTTTCCACGCTACCGGGTGCTGCCCACGGGCACAATGCATCTTCTTCTTCTTCTTTTCGAAAATAAAGTTCTGTATGCATGCATGGCAAATCATGAAAAGAGAGATTGTATATTTACGGAAAAAGGAATAAAATCTTTTCAATTTTGAGCATGCAGTTTGTTTCTCCAGGGCAAAATAATAATAATAATCTTTTTGAGAAAAACTTGCTTGCTTTGTCTCCCATGAGCCTCGGTCTGCAGGCTTCGCTTCCTTGTAAGAAAAATCTTCTTGTGACCTTAAGGGGTAATAAAAGCACTTCAATTTATTCACATAAACTTTTGACTAATTATAATTTGCATTGTGAAAATACTATTCATATCATCTTCATGGGTCTATTTTAGAAATGACTTAATTGACACATCTTGTTTTTATAAAGAACCAATGTTAAAATATAAAAAAAAACGAGTCTTTTTTTTAAAAAAAACCAGCAATAATTTTTTAAAAGATCATATTAAAAAAGACGAGTCTCTTTTTAAACCAATGTCAATATTTAGCTTTTACAAATAACCAAATTGACAAGTCTTCTATTTTTAGGAATAGATATTAATTTTTTCATGAAATAAGTAGGAATTAAAATTAAAAATAAACTGAATATAATGAGAATAATTAAGAGCAATCAAGAAGATAAATCTAGAGAAAAGACATAATAAAAGTAACGTTTCATAAAAAAATATGTTGGAAGAATAAGTTGTTCTTCTCTTAAGTATAACTAATCTTTTACTTGAATCTCTATAACTAATGCATATTTTAGAATTCCTAGTTTCCTCTTATTATTAGATGGATACTACAATTTTTCACGATAGTTATTTAGTCCCAGTCGACATCCATCGAGAGGCGATATAGATCATGAACTTCTTAGGCCATAAGCAATGTTGTCAAGTTTCTTAAGTTCTTATCAAAATGCAAAGTTCTTTATTATAAGTAGGATAATTCAATGTTGTACAATTAAGCTTTTCATTAAAATAAATTATGAATTTTTTTTTTGTAATATTATTGATGGCATGACAATCAATACATATCTTTCATGTCCCATCCTTTTTCAATACTAACAACACTAAAACTGCACATAAACTTGTGTTTTCTCTTATGTACCTTTTTGTTAACAATTCTTCCACTTTCATTTGAAGTTTCTGTGTCTCATTAATATTACTTCTATAGATTGACTAATTAGGTATAGATGTTACAAGTACAAAATCAATTTAGTGCTCGATTCCCCTGATAGATGGCAACCCACTAGGAATCTCATTAGGAAAGATGTCTTTTAAATCTTGTAATAATGAAACACAAACACTAGGATTACAATGATTAAGATAATTAGTGTTAAAATATGTCTTCTTATACACAAGTAAGATCATAGATATATCAGAAAAATAAACATTCTTAATCTCACTCCTCTTTACATAAAAAATTAATATTTTATTCACACTCTTTTCTTTTCTTACCCTTCCTTTATTCTCTCTTCTCTTGACTGAATTCCTATTGATTCCTATTTTGGCCAAATCTAATATTTTTCTCTCTTTGCTCGCTTTATTTTCACTCTTCCCCTTGTCCTTACATGGTTGATCTTTTTCTTTGGCTTCACTTTCTCCTTTCAATTTCAATTGGTATTCATACATTTGTCTAGGAGACAATGGTACAAGTGTGAATATCTTCTCATTCTTTTTAAGAAAATACACATTCTTAAACCCATCGTGCTTGACTTTTGTATCAAATTACTGAGGTCTCCCCAACAATAAATGAGTATCATGTATAGGCACAACATCACACAAAACTTTATCCTTATATTTTCTAAAAAAAAAAAAAAAACCTAAACCTGCTTAGTAACTCTTACTTCTTCATTATCATTCAACCATTAAAGGCCTTTCATGTTTAATAGTGTTTAGATTCAATTTTCTAACAAGTATAGTACTGGTGACATTAGTACAACTCTCAATATGAATAATCATAAACATAAGTTATTATTTATATGGCATATAGATTGAAATATGTTCTTGATTTTTTGCTCTAAATCATATTTCTTAATTTGAACATTAAGTGATCTCTTAATCACCAAAACCTCTCTATTAATTAGATATTCAACATCACTACAGTCTTTAAGTACTAGCATCTTATCATTTTCAGATTTGTCACTTTCGAAATCAATCTCTTTATGCTCCCTCATAAATATAGTTATGTTTTTATACATTATGAAGCTATATGTCCACTGCCACAAACACTTAAAACACTAAATATCACAGTTAAAATTATATGAGATCTCGACTTTACCTTTTGCTTTAGTAGTCGAATCTTTCCTACAAGCTTTAAATGATTTGAATTTGTTACCCATAGTATTTCGCTTTGATGTGACAACCTCTCTCCTCTATAATTTGGCCTCGAAGCTAAAAAGGAACTTGAATTGCCTTCTTAATGTGTATTGCCCTTCCTCTTCAACTACATATCTATTTTGGCAACCATATGAACCATATATTCAAGCTTAGTATAGGTTGCAACTCAATCACATTAGCTATCTATTTATTCAATCCATTCAAGAACCTCGCTATTATAGCTTCTTTATCCTCTATAATATTACCTTTAATCATAGCAATCTTTATTTCCTTATGACAACCTCTATACTCGTAAAACCCTGAGATAAAAAAAATAAAATCGTTGATATAGTTCTCTATAATAATTACAAGGAATGATTCTTTTTTCCTCTTATAGCTACTTTCATCTCATCTCATGTCTCTATATGTCTCTCTTCAATCATTCTCATTTCTAAGACAAGTTGATCCCACTAAATAATAACATAGTCAATAAACTCAAATATTAATATCTTAATGACACAATCAAATAATGTAAAGACTCAAGAAGTAATGCAAACTCAAAACTATGAATACAAGATTGCAAATATCGATACAAATTCATGCGAAATATGAATGATATGGAGACTTGAAAAAAAAAACAATGAAAATTAAAAAACTAATGAAATAAGATTTAAACGACTCAAAATAACACAAGTACTATATATAATGCTACAATGATGCAATAACTACCTAATTTGTTTTTGTAATTTAAAAAAAAACCCAACCAAGTAAACCTAAAATATCTTAAATCAAGATTTATCTCAAGAAGCCCCAAGAATCATTAATTTTTTTTTTCAGATTTAAAGTAAGTGGTTGAATTCTATGTTTCTTGAATCAAGATTTATGACAAACCCTAGAAATTTTTTTCTTGTGATTTTTCGTTGTTCTTTTTATATAAGATTTTATTTAATCAATATCATAAATAATTTAATTTGTTTTTTTTTTTTTTAATTTGATGCCATAACTAATTTTTAGAGAAGATAAAGAACTCGAAAACAATATAATATGCAAAAACTTAAAGATAAGTGGGATATAACCTCATTTAGAGCCTTACTTTGATATTAATTGATGCGAACTCCATGGATATAAATATCCAAAAACCTACAGTCAAATTTAGCCCTTCCCTAGAAAACTGAATTCAAGCTTGTGATTGAGCTTGACATAACAATAACTTATATCGAGGCACCAAAAGGTATAGAAGATACCATAAAGCTTGATTAATTCTTTTATAAGTTAAAGTAGTTCAATAAAGAACTAGAAAAACATGAGTGAAATCTCATTCACATGATAATAATTGTTGAAATCAAAACATGTCAAAAAAAAAAAACTTAAATACAAGTTAATTAATCCTATTTATAATAAATAATATATATATATATATATATATATATATATATATATATATCTTAAATCAATTAGAAAACAAATATAATTCCTACACAATAGCTTATAGACCTTATCGCAAGGCTTTCTTAATATCTGATAACCCTAAAATTTTAACCCAATATAGAACAAGACCTTCAAAAACTCTCGATAAAATTTTAGTCTGGTACAATGGTTAAATAAAAAAATTATATTTGTTAGAGTAAACTTGTGTATTAAGAAAAATAAGCCCAAAGCCACCTCTAATGCCAAAATTCATTAGCCCACCATTGTGAAATAATTAAGCCCATGTCCTCTCTTGCATGTAAGTTAGATTAACTAAGGTCTAATAATCACTTGTTGAATTTATAGTTTCTTTGAAATTCACATTGGTCCAAATACTCTGAATAAGGTCATTGAATGTATCTTTTAGCTTCTTTGTTTTTAATCTTGTAATTGATCCAATTAAAAACTTTCAATGAATCCTTTGGTATAATTTGAATCGATTTAACCTCTTATCCTCTTCATTCATTGCTATACCTAACCATAACAACCCTTCTTTCATCCGCCAACCAACAAAACCAATTACCCGGGTAGGAAACCATCAATCCATTGTCCAAACATCACTATTATCACCCAACTATCTCCTCACACCACCAACAACAAAATCAACAATCACTCCATCATAAAAAAAAAAAAAAAAAAAAACTTCTAATTGACGATTTAATTTTAAATCCCCTCAAAACATTCTTTAAAATCTCATTTTTTATTCTATAATCCTTACTCTTAATTCTTAAGTATTTCCTTTATATTCCATTACTGGCAACAACAACCACAAATTCCTCGATTTATACCTCCTTTAAATCCTTTTATTTTAATTCTATTTATTCCCTTCCTTAACTTTGCTTCCTTTTTCTTTCCATAATTCCACTCCTTTCTCATTCTCTAAGAATTCTTAAATACACCTTTAAAATGTTTTAAGAATTTAATTTAAATCAGTTGAATATAAATTGGTTTGAGAATAGTTCTTATTATAAAAAAAAAATGGAATTAAGCTTTGTGATTGAGTTGATTATAATTTATTAAGATAAATTAGTTAATCCTTATAATATAAAAAATAATTAAATAGTCTTTTAACCAGTATTGATCACATTTAATATAGTAATATTTTATTTTTAGAAAATATTTTTCTTGTCCATCTTTCCATCATATCTATTCTCTCTTTTTTTTTTACATTTTCTATTTCTTAAAATAAAAAAATCAAAATAAATTGAAGAAAAATATATAATGGATAAAAATCATTAATTTATAAATAAGTTTAACAATATAAGATTAGTTATATATTTTCTGAAACAATGAGGATTAATTTTTCTAAACTATAGAATCAAGTTATAATCAACTCTTTTTTTTTCTAATTGCATTGCAAACAAAACCAAAAATAGTTGGACATTCACTATACATTAATACATTAATATTGCCTTTTTTTTATTATCATCCCAAGTTATATTAAATTGATATGTGTTCAGATTTTTTTCTACTTTAAATGCTCTCACATATCACACCTGACATGAATATAAGACCTTTAAAAGTAAAGGGAAGGATATTGAAAATGGAGTCTCCACTTAGTTTTTAATGAAACAAAATATCTTAAAATATATACTAGTATCAGAGATTTGAGTAACATGTTGGATACACTTAAGAAAAGATAGAATCACTCTTATCGAATCCTTTACAAGGAAAAATTACCTTAGCTATGTGTTTTCTTCTAAATCTACTTCATACATGCCATTAATTGTCTAAATTATTTCTAAACTTATTTGCAAATCATTTATTATTGGTTGATGTTAGTCCGAGTCAGCGTTTGACCCTAAATCAAGAGTCTTGTGATTCGATGTTTTTTCTCAACTTTTTTTTTTATTTTTAATTAAAAAAAAATCATGTTAAGCCTACAATAGTTTCTAAAACTAAGAGATTTGTCAACCTAGCGGTTAAAAACCAAGCTTAAACCAAAACATTGACAACTTAACAAAAAAATAATGAAAGTTCGACGATACATTTGGATTCATTTTAAAGTTAAAAATATATTGTTAGGTCTATATTAGTCTCCAAAACCAGGATACTCGTTGACCTAGCTATTTAAAAAGTTTAAACATAACTTGACGAAAACTTGTTGATACATTTTTGAGCTCATTTTAGTGTTAAAAACCTCTTGTTAGGTCTGCATTAGTCCCTACAACTAATAGACTCTCGTTCAACTAATAGTTTAAGAAATCTAAAACCAAACTTGATGATAACTTGGTAAAAACTAATTGACACACTTTTGAACTCTTTTTTAAGTAAGAAAATATGTTAAGTCAATGTAGATATCTAAAACTAGGAGGCTCGTCAATCTAACTGCTAAAAAAAAGTTTAATCAAAGCATTATGTCATCTTGATGAAAAAATCATCAATGCAATATTGACTTCATTTTAGGGTTAAAAATCATGTGTTAGGTAAAACTGGTTTTAGAACTAGGAGACTCGTCGAACTAACTATTAAAACTTGGGTTTATATTATTTCAAACTCTTTTATTTATTATATTTCTTGAACCATAAATGAAAAAAACATGACATTTATTTTTGGACACAAGCTATTTCATATATAGACAATTTAATTGTTTATATAAACATGAACCAAATTAATATATTTTTTGATCGTTTGATAACATATTGTTTCTTTAACTAAGTTAATTAGTGGGTGAGTCGGTGCCTAAAGGTCACGGGTTCGATTCCTGCTAGGTGTGCTATTTTCTTAAAAAAAAGGGCATGAGACCTTATAAAAAAGGAAAAAATATATATACTAGACCAAGCATGTGGACTTGTCTGGGGCCCATGCATCTGTTGTTTTGTGACAGACCTAACCCAACGTAGTTGGGCTCTTTTTTGTTGACCTTTTTTTCTTTTTTCTTTTTTTAACTTTATCCTTGAATGTTGAGTTTTTTTTTATTAACTTTTATCATTCAACACAAGATTAATTATAAATTGATTTTTGTATTTTTTTTTATCATATAATAAATTAAAAAATTAATTTAACCCAATAAAGTTCACAACCAGAGTTGCGAGATGACTAGAATAAACACACGAGATGACTAGAATAAACACAACTTACTTTTTTTTTTCCTTTGAGTTTTTTCTTTGGAGCTACCCAGCTGATAATGTTATATCTAGTCAACTTTCCCAAAATTTAATTTAAAATCTGGACTAAATAAAAAGTTAGGTTAACAATTTGCAAATTTGAATTAATATACAAAGTTTAATGGTGATACTAAAAAGTTTTCTACAATTTAAATATTATTTTTTACATTTTTTTTAATAAAAGCCGCTTGAAAAATAAACTAATAATACCTAAAACGTGAAGAACTATATATTTAGGATATTTGTTTTACCTAAATACTTTATAAATCTTATCGTCCTTGATAAGTAATGATATTTTTAATAAAACAAATATAAAAAAATTATAATGTAAAATATTTTACATAAAACAAACTTGTTTATGGTCTCTTAAATTAGCAACGTGCATTAGAATTTTAAGGCCAGGGAGGAGGAGAACCGATAAACCGAAGACCAGATCCACCTTTTGCAAAACCTTAAAAGTAGTCAGGTGTTAACTGCTCTTTATTTAGTGTATTGCGTTACGTTTTCAACTCTCTTTCTCCCTCGTATTCACATACAAGGTATTTTAGAATTCTAATATTTTTTTTGTTTTAAAAATATTTTTAAATTTATTATTTTTAATTCAAATTATTATTTTTAGTATTTTCTGATTATTTTAATATATTAATATTAAAAATAATTTTTTAAAAATAAAAAAATATTTATTTAATATATTTTCAAATAAAAAATATTTTAAAAAATAATCGCTATCACTCTTCCAAACATCCACATAACGTCATTAAAGTTTTGAAAAAGTAACATATATTAATAAAGTGAGAGAATATTAATTAAGAATAATAGATGTTTTAAAAATTATATCCCTAAATTTTTACAAAGATTTAATAGCAAAAAAAATAAGATTCGAGATCCAATAATTAAAAAAGAATAGATTCAAGGACATATTAGAGATCTATTTTTGACATATAAAGTATTGTTAGAAAAATTTTGACGAAATAATTTTAACTAAACATTAAAAGATCATCAAATATAATCGTAATTTATTAAAAATTTTATTTAAAGTTAATTTGTAATTAATTAAAACTTCCCTTGATATTCTTCTAAGTTGTCTCAAGAATATTTAGTTGACTTTCATTGAGATTGATTAATTTGCAAAAAAATGTTTTGGAATCATTCATTAAATAATTGATATTTTAAATAGTGGTTGTGTGGAAAAATATATTCTAAGACACTACCGTTATTTTAAATTGTAGTTATTTATAAAATAATACTCATGTTTGTATTCTAGCTATGTTATTTTTTAAATATATTTTTTTACTTATGTTATTCTTTTAAAATCTTTAATAAACAATGCTATTTTTTAACTCTATAGAGAAAAAGAGTTAAACCCAGTTCAAAATCTGTTTCATCATGCAATTAAAACCCCTGAGCACTTACACAATCACACTCATGCTGTTCTTTACAGTCATAATCCTTTTCTTTTCTGGTTTCCTTGAATTTCCATCCATTACAACCTCGATTACCTCGCCTATTAAAGACTCAAACTTTCCTATCAAAACAGCACCAGATCCTTTCACTGACTTGTTCATTGCTTTCAAGAAATGGGATTCTCAAGTGGGTTGTGTTCAGTTTAGAGAGAAATATAAGAATTTGGACTCTTTTGGGTCTAAGGGGTCAAATGGGTCTGTTTCTGTGCAGGTTGTTAATGGTGATGGGGGGTGTAGTGAGTTGAAGATGCAGCATGTCAGTGTTTTGGTTAAAGGGTGGACTTGGATTCCTAGCAATTTGGATAATTTGTACTCTTGTCGTTGTGGGTTGAGTTGTTTGTGGACTAAGTCTTCTGTTCTTGCTGACAAGCCTGATGCTTTGTTGTTTGAAACAGCTCCTCCTCCATTTCAGGTATTTTGTTTTGACCCAAGATTATTTGTTTCGAAATTTTCAGTTTATTGGAATTGCAGAAAGTGTTAAATCCATAGATTTAGTTGTTTTTGGAAATCTGAAGCGTATATTTTTAGATGCATTTGTTGTATTGTATTATTGAAATATTTATAATGAGCAAGTGATGATAGGTGAGCATCAACTAGGTAGAATATGATACTTGGTGACTGCAATTTTGCTGTGTTGAGAAATGTGATCTTGTGTTCAAAATAATAGGTAATCATGTTTGTTGTTTGTTTTCATATCTGTGCTCTGCTG
>JAAWWB010002284.1:0-50007 GCA_018804465.1 Populus tomentosa
ACAAGAATTAAAAAGAAAATCCTTCGATTACAAGATGGAAGTTTTGGCCTAATGTGGGGTTAGGAAGAATTGAATTGGTTGTTTTAAATTGTTATGATGGTTCTGATAATTTGTGTTGTATGGGGTATTGTAAGAATGATTTAGTTGAAAAATTCCATAAAAAATAGAATGAGAACTTTGATTTTCATGGTAAGGAGTTTGGCCTACGTTAAGGAAATGAGGATAGACTTTGTAGTATTGTTGTGTTATTTATGTTTAAATTGTGTTATTGATATGTTTAAAATGGTCATGAAAATTTCATGAAAATTGTGAAATGAACTTAAGTTTCTCTTGAAATAGGAATTATTCAAAACTAAGCATAGGAGGGAATAAAATGGTTGTTATTTTTGTATTAATTGTGTTATGGTAGAAGATGTTGTTATGTTGTATTAATAATAACCCTTGGATTATGTTGAAAAGCATGTAAGAAAATAATTTTGAATGATGTTGTGATGCTTGAAAGCACCTAGTTTGCTAATCAATCTTATTTTTCATGTAGCTGAAATTCTGATGGTTTTACTAGTCAACTTCTAATTGAAGTTAAAACTTGAAAATGATGGAATTTTGAGTAGGTTTCTTCATGAGTGTTGTAGATATTAATGTTGAATTTTTAATGAAACTAGTCTTGATTGATTTGAAATATTAGCTAAAGACTAATAAAAGATCTAAATTGATATTGTACTGGATAAATTTTGTATGCTACTATAATGGATGATTTTAGGCTTGTAAATGGCAAACGTGAGTTTTTATCTCTTCATAAAAGTTTTAGTTTTATGTTTTAGCTTTCTATAGAGATAAACCATGCTCAAAACTAAGTCCTACAACTTCAGTTATAATTAAAATATCAAATAATATTTGGGCTTGGGTGGACATAACCTACCAGAATTCGTCAATATTTAATCTTTGCTTAGTATTACTGTTGAATAAGAGCTATAACATTTGAGTTGATAAGAATAAGTATGAACATGAAAAATATATATATATATATATATATATATATATATATATATAAAATTTTAAGGATTTTCCTTGCTATTGGTTTTAAAATAATAGTTGAATAAGAAGTGAAATGAAATTATAATGTTGACTACATTGTTAATGATAATTGTGTCCCTAGTAGTATAGGGGAGGCTGTAGAGACAGGACGGTAGCAACATTTACAAAAGCTTAAGGTAAATGCTCGACACCCTCTCTTTTTTAAAGCCTTTGCATGTTTTCCTTACTGAATTGTTGCTTGCTTATCGTCATATCATTGTGAAATTCATATATATCGTGAAGAGAAAATTAAAATAAGAAATTAAAGTGCAATGTTGCACTCGGTATTCAAAAATGATATTTGAAATTGAAAGGTTTGTTGGTATTTAAAATAGACGGTTAAGAAGTCAATAGTTTGCTTTTTTAAAAAAAAAAAACCTGAAAAAAAAATAGAAAAGAAAAAACAAAGGAAAGTAATGTTAGGGATGGATTGACAAAACTTATTAATCTGTCACGATGTGGGGATTAATGAAATCAATGGTTATTGATGACTGGTATAATTGATTAGTTACCATGATATGTAGACTAATGGCTTTTTGTGGTTACTGATAATTAACATAATTGATTAGCATGTCGCGAGATAAGGACTAATAACATCAGTGGCTATTGATAACCGATACAATTGATTAGTTTGTCACAAGATAGAGACTAATGATATTAGTGGTTGCTGATGACCGAAATAATTAATTAGTTATGAGACTCTTGATTCAAGGATTGATGCTAATTTAGATGAAGTTGATCAATAATAAACGACTTAAAAATAAGTTTAGAAACAAATTAGACAATTAATGACATGCATAAAATATTTTTGGATTCTTAGTTTTCTTAAAAACTAGGCGGTGACTCTATTTTTTTAATTTCCCTTCAATGTTTGGAGGTCTCATTTCCATCTAGGGTATGACATGAAGGAAGGATAAGATTTTGAAAATAAAATCCAAAGAAGTTTTAGATAATGGAAATGATTTATTGTTCTTTGATACATATATTATAAAAAACTTAGTTGACTTTAGAAATAAAAAACAAATATTGATGCAGACAAAAATGAAGAATGACAGGGTTTGTTACAAGCCAAAACCCTCAAAAACCAAGAAAACTAGAAAACCCTATTAATGATGAATAGAAAAATAAAAATTAGAAAAAATATTCCTTTGAAATAAGAAAACTAGAAAAACCTAACAATACAAAATAAAAAATCAAATCAAATCAAATGCAATCCTTAAACTAAAAATAAAGAAATAAAAAAAACTAAGAAAAATATTTATTTTCTTAAAAAGCTTTTACATTAGTCTCCTTATGCTAGAAGGAACTCATCCTCGAGTTCAAACTTGAATCATAAATTATCCTCCATTATAAACATCTTTTTATGTATAGGCTATCCCATTATAAGTCCTTAATATTTTTATGTAGGACAACCCATTATAGGTCATTGACTTGTTGTGCGGGCCTTCCAATCATAGATCTCTAACATAACATCTTTGTGTGAGGCACCCATCATAGTTCTCACTACTAGGATTTTCAATAATAACAATTGATGCAAATGAAAACAACACATTAATTCTTAGACATCTTTTTCCTTGGAGGAACCTCCCAATCCCCTCCTATATAAGCATATCAGGTTTCAAAATATCGTTTAGCCTCATACATAAGATTATTCAATAACAAGTGACAACTAACTACTAAGAGTAATTGAGCTTTATTACACGTTCTTTATGACCTCCAACCAAAACCACTAGGAATTGCTGATACAGATGGGAGCGAATGATAATAGGGTTTGTTACAAGTATAACCCCTTTAAAGACCAAAAACACCATAACTACAGGGAGAGACTCAAAACATTCAATTTTTATTTATTCAAGTCTCACTTGTCAAAAGGCTATTATAACTATTTATATTAAAAAAAAAAAAACTAGAAAACCCTATTAATACTTAATGAAAAATATAAAAATAAAGTAGGAAAATTATTCCTTTTAATTAGGAAAAAAAGAAATGCCTAATAATACAGAATAAGAAAATTAAAAAAAATTAAAGTTTATAAATTGAAAAGGAAGAAATAAAAAAATAAATATTGAAATTTATTTATACATTGTATATATTTGTATTTATAAATATGATGAAAACTATATTTCTACCATTAATTATATTATATACATGTTCAGGTGATGGGTATTTGAAAGGATACCGGAGACATGATTAGGTATCCGCAACCTATACCCATCCAATAATGAGTCGAATATAGATAATAGTTTTATGATCATTTTTATACATAGTAAATATGAGAACATAACCCATAAATTCTCATCGTCATTGATTAGTACTTAAAAGTATATTTTTATCAAGGTTTTATTTCATCATTTTGCACTTGAAGTATCAATAACTCATTAACGAAAGAATGTTTTATAATAACAAGTCTAATACTATAAGATATCTTCAATTTATGGTAAATATTCATCTTAAATGCAGGCCTATCATATAAATCAAAGGATTTATTGATGAGTTTAACTACTAAAATATAAAAGACAAAGAGAGGGTTAAGTTTAGAAAAGAGATGTTGTTTCAGTCCAAACTAGAACACCATTTGGTTATTTGATCATAATTAGAGCTATAAACTTGGATTTAGACATGCTTTATATGGATGGAAAGCTAATACATAAACCTAAAACTTTCATGGGAGTCCAAGATTTAAAAAGGTCGTTTTCAAGTCTAAATTGTAGCAATAATGGAAAAGTCTGAATTTGTCCTGCATCTTAGATATTGTTCATTGTTCAGCCCATATCTCGAGTTCTAGAAGTCCAAATGACCTCAATTTTTTTTTTCTGGAAAGCTGAGACTATTTTCTAGAACTTTTATGGTTCAGTGCATTCAAATTTGGACGTTATCAATGATGTTTTGTTCAGACAAGAAGATAAGGATTGTCACCAAGTTAAGATGTGGTCACCCACTCAACAATTAGTCATTAAATAAATAGTATCAAATTTTTGCCTATAAAAGAAGGCATTTGCTATGCATTTAGGCATCTTGGTTGTTCAGATCAAGATCATGCTCTTTATTTCTTTCTTTATATTTTTATAATGTTTAAGTTTTATTTCATGTTATATTTTCCTTAATGTCTTGTTTATGCTTTTCATTTTCTTTACTATACTTATGTTCTTATGTTGTTTATTTATGTTTTTCTTCTTTATTATGTTTAGCTAAGTTTATTATGTCAAGATGAAAAGGTTTTACTGATGGTGTTAGAATATGTATAATATAAATTCAACATAGACTTCAATGTTTATATCCAATAAAGTTTGTTATTAACATGTCTTATCTTTTTATCTTACTAATTCTTAATACCTTGCTTGTTAAATGATTAATCTAGATTTGTGTTGTATAACACTTGGTACAATAAATACTTGACACTTTCATAGCCAACCGTATGGTATAACCTATATATGTGTTATGAAAGGAATTTGATTTTTTGTTAACATAAGTTAGCATCATGAATTCTTAACAATATTTAAAAGTTTGGTGTTACTAAAATAAGATAATTAATATGATCATGTTAAAAATTTATGATGAACTATTAAGGATAAATCATCCGATTGGAACCTCCTTTGTGTGTGGTTTCCAATTGATTAATAAAAAGAGTTTATACTATACTTATTTCTAATACTATTAGTGGGTCCTCTAACATTGGTATTTTTTTTTTGTTATCATTGTTGAATCCTCATATTAATTTTATATCTCAAAGTCCTCTTATTATTATTATTATTATTATTTATAATTTATATAGTTGACCTCCTTATGGTTCGACCCCGATCTTACCGGGTTATTTATTATCTCGACATTCCTGCACTTGGGAGAAATTATCAATTTTTTGGTCGTGTCAGTCATATCTAACTATATATTTTTAATTTTATCATCTAAAATAAAGTACTATTGTTATATAGGCTCCATTATATATGTTTGCCTATGTTAAAATAGTTTATTGTTACCATGTAGGCTCATCATATGTTTCACATTTAAGGATATTGCCACTTCACTTTTTTAGCTATGTAAACTGTTCATTTTCCCATGTTTCACAATGGGTTAAGCATAATATTTTTTTTATGAATGCTAAAAAATGTAGGCATTAGTAATATGTTTTACACCATTAAGAAATATTTGAATTACAAACTAAAAAGATGATGCGTGCTTTTAATTAAAAAAATCAATAATTATATGCATTGATAAATATTAAAAAGCTCATGACACTAATCAAAGATTGAGTTATTGAAATAAAACAAAGATGCAGATAAAAATACACAATTGCGACTTGCAGAGAGCTTTGTAAGAAAAAATATTTAATTATATAGCATTAAAAATATTTCTAATTAAAAGAGTCATTATCTTAACTTTTATGAAAAAAAAATCAAAAAAAATGAAAGAATCGCATTCAAAAATAAATATTGTGTCCAAAGAATTACTAATCTTTTTAAAGATATATTTGATAATTACCTCCTATATTTGTAAAAAAATTATTCTTTCTTTTGTTAGGATACTAATTATAAGCTAGTTGTTATGAAAGTATGTATATTGTTTGTTAACTATTTTATAAGAGCTAAAGTTTAGCTTGTAATTATATTTAAGATAAATAATAATTCTCCAAATATGGAACATAACTTTTTCTGCTCTAATTGTTTTAACTTTATCATGGTATCATAGTCTTTCTCGACCTAACCCTAGTTACATCTTTATTTGTCTTATATGGTGTCAGCACCCTGTAATTAATTGGGGTGTAGGGCGTGTCAACACCTTTTATTAAGTCCAGGTGTTAAGCACTCAGACCCAATTATTTTGGGTACTGGGGCACACTAACACCTATTGTTGTGTCCATGCATAACACCTGGACCTATTTAATTAGGGTGTTAGGCGCTCCGACACCTAATTTCTTGGGGTGTTGGGCATGCACCGCAACAATCTCATAGGCTCGGGCACGCGCCCTGAGCCTAACACTCAATTGGTGATTTTTTATAGAACCCTATATGAATCTTTTAGTATTTTATATTAATTCAATATATATTCCTATGAGTTAAGATGGTCTCAAATTCAAGTACTAGAAAAATATGGGATTTGTCATGATCTTATTTAAAATCTTAAAAACTGGGTAAAAATTAAAGTCTGAATAAACAGTTTTGTTTTACCGAATTATAATAATTATATTAACAAAAACAAAAATATTTGTTCAAGTAAGGATCGATGATGGGACAAGTGAATCTTAAAAATGAGATTAAAAAAAAACAATATAATCAAACTAGGTGATGCTAGATATAACATAATAGTGTGTGGGTTTTTGAAATTTTAACAATAGAGTATAAATTTATTTGTTTTTAAATACATATGAAGACTCTAAAAATGATAATAATCAAGAAAAATTTAAAGAGGTGACATCGGCTATATGAAAACGATAATAACATATCATTTAAGTGATGAGGTCGCAATTATAACATAGATATTAAGGTAAATTGTGTTCAAATAACATTTCATAAAAATTTTAAAAAATATATTAAAAATTAATTTTTTTATATTTTCAAATCATTTTGATATGCTGATATTAATTTTTAAAAAATAAAAAATTATTATTTTAATATATTTCTAAATAAAAAGACAAATATTATTATATTTCTAAATAGCTCATAAGTGATACATGACAAATTAATGATGACATGACACGGAAAAACAATTTTGAACATAATTTCTCTTCATTTTCTTTATTTTACTTAAAAAAAAACATTATAAAGAATGTACTTCAGACATTAATTTTTTTTTTTACATTTTCATATTTGATTAATGTCATAATTTTATTTTTTATTGTGACTCTAATATAAAATATTTATTTTTTTAATTAATAAGTATAACTTTTTCATGATAATTTTTAAAAGTAATATTTTAGTTAGATTGTCATAAATAAATAAAAAAAATAAGATAACTATTATAGATTTTGATTTTGATTTTTTATGAAAAAAACTCTATTTCTTTGGTTTTTTCTACTTTTTTAAAGAAAATATAAAATATAATTACTTTTTTTAGGGTACAGAAGAACAGAACTGTTAAATTAATAAATAAAAAAAGAAGGAAAATTTTCCCTCAAAACTGTTTTGAATTTTATTAGTGTCATATCATCATCAATTTGTTATCTCATCATTCGATGTAGCGTATTATAATTGACATCTTATTATTTAAATGATACACCATTAATATTTCTGCCATGTACATATCATTTTTTAAAGTTTTATTTGATTATTGTAACTTTAATTTTATACATTTATTTAAAAATATAACTTTTGATGTAAAATTCTTCAAAATATACATATTTATTGTGTTATTGTCTCAAATTGTCATCTTTATTGTAGATACCGTTCCTCGAACTAGAAGAAAAAAAGGGCAGCTGATCGCAGAAGTGTGAAGTCTCCCACCACTCGAGAATAGTTGAGAAGTCAGATGATGATAACTCAGAATCTTTGCTTTTCTCAAGGAGTCAAAATCAATAATGGAATATGAGTAATATTAAATCAAGTAAAAAACCAAAACCATGTAATATTGTATTGATCGGTCGAAAAGGAAAAGGACACCAATACCACATTACGCGGCTAGCACAAGCTGTGTCTTTTGATAAAAGCAAATGCTCAATATTCTTACTTGCTGTTGATTATGTAAAGAGTGGAAAATTAATTCTCTGTAGTCCATCAAGGGTTGGTGTGATAGTGCATCATGAATGGTTGAAGTTTTGTTTTAATTATAATTTTTTAAAAAAATATTACTTAATACACACCATAATTTTGCATAGATTGCTTTAAAAACCCTATCTTGAAATCTTGATTACAAAAAAACTGTAATTTATAACTTTTCTTAAACCTATCTTTTCAAATTATAATTGCAAAAACTATTATTATAATGTCAATCATGCACTTAACAGAAGTAATATAAGCTTATACACATACACACACATCCGATCACAATCTACTTCATAAAGGTTATAGTTTTTATTCGAAATATTCACATAAAAAAAACAAGTGAGCATATATATTTAGTTTATAATCATGTAATTCATAAGATCATAGTAAAATTGCAATTATATTAAAGACTACCATATTTACTAAGAAAATATATAAATTATAAAAGATTAAAATACAATTATAGCATAGCATGCATACTAATCATGTACAGAATTATATATAAAAGAATCAAAATAGCTACTAGTATACATTCTAAGCATATATTAAAAAAACCAATAAAAATACTTACTTGTTCAAGAAATTAGCACATAACTAATTTGAAATATGTTGTTGTTGTCGTCGTCGTCATGTTTAATCATTTATCCTTAAAGCTTTATTATTTCTTACTAAATACAAAATGTCTTATTTCTATAAGTCTCCTAATATTTCAACACCATTATTTTATTTTGGTGTATTCTTAAACAAAATCCAATGAACCAAGAAAATTGGACTTGAAATCTCTCAGCAAGGACTAATCTTAAGCTCTAGATTTTGAAGGAAAATTATGAACAAAAGAAGCTTTAAGAGACTAGAATGAGAAGGATTGAAAAAATAGATGAAGAAGTGTCTGTCCAAAATAGTAAAAAACTAAAAACCAACCTCAAACACTCTTTTTAGTCCTTTTTTGTAGAGAATTTTAGGAATCATAAGCTAATGAAATACTCACAGTAACAACTTTGATTATCTACCATAAAACTAGAATTAAACCTAAACATTTTTGTATTAAATAAAATGTCTTTTGAATAGGAAATATTATTTAGGTTTGAATAAAATCCTTCTAGAAGAAAATCGATGAGATTCTATCATTCATGGGTTAGATTAGATAATACAATGAGCTCAAATAAATAATTCTTTATAGATCAAAACCATCCACTCGTTTAAGGGTGATAAAGGGTGGTAACTTTGTGTATGATTCCATATTTTTTTCATTAAAGACTCAAATGGCTTGTTACAGAAATGTGTTCCACCATCACTTATCATGGCTTGAGGGATTCCAAATCGACTTAAAATGTTTTCTTTCAAAAACTTTATCATTGTTTTGTGATCATTGTTTCGACTTAAAATATATATTTTTCTATTTTCATACATCAATATTTAGTTTATTGGATATTAGGCTTCATAACTTATTGTGATTTGTTTCATGCGTGATTAGCTCGGTCTCATAACCCGTGTCATAGGTTTGATGGGTTAACTTTGTTAACTCGAGTTTTTTTGTATTATAATTTACCGTCCACCACCTTATAAAATACTACTCATTTCAATTGTGTTTTTTTCTTCATTTTTTTTAATCTATATTTAATTTCTAATTTCATACTTCAGCATTTAGTTTATTGAAAATTGAACTTCATAATTTATTATGATTTGCTTTACAAATAGTTAACTCAATTGACTCGAGTTTTTTTTTCTTTTTATTACTACAGTATAAACTAAAAGAGATGTTGTTTACCACCTAAAAACACTATTTATTTGTATAGTGTTTTTTTAATCTAAATATATATTTATTTCTCTAATTCATACTTTAACATTTAGTTTAGTGGAGATTGAGTTTCATAATTTATTATTGTTTGCTTTATATGTCGTTAGCTTGGTCTCATAACCAGTGTCATAGGTTTAACGGGTTAACTAGATTAACTCCGATTTTTTATTTTCTTTTAATTGATATTTTTTTTTAATTTCATACTTCAACATTGAGATGATTGGAAATTAAGTTTCACATTTATTTTATTTATTTTCTATGATGTTATCTCAGTTTCATGGCTTGGGTTGCGAGTTTGGTGAGTTAACTTAGTTGACTCGAGTTTTTTTGTTTTTTTTATTGGTATTTTTTTTCAATTTCATCCTTCAACATTGAGTTGATTATGAATTAAGCTTCATGATTTATTTTGGTTCACTTTATATGAGATTATTCGTGTTTTATAACACAAGTTACATGATTTGCAGGTTAACCTGTGTAAACTAAAGTAGTTTTATTATGGTTAGTTTTTAGATTGAATTTTTCTCAATTTCAACAATGCATTTATTGAATATTGAGCTTCATAATTTATTTTGATTTGTTTTTTACGAAGTTATCACAATCTCAATACCTTGATCGCGGGTTTGACAAGTTAACTCAAGTTGACTTTAGTAATTTTTTTGTTTACTTTCTATAAGATTGCCTTAATCTTATAACTCGAATCATGGATTTGACAGGTTAACTCAGGTTTAAAAAATTTATTATTTTTTAATTTTATCTTTTAATATTTGGTTAATTTAAAATTAGGTTTCATATTTGTTTTTTTTTTGTTTTGCTTTCTATAAAGTTATCTTAGTATCATTACATAGGTTACGATTTTGATGAGTTAACCTGAGCTGACTTATGTCATTTTTTTTATCTTTTTTTAATTTTATCCTTCAATATTGGAATTGCTTATCCCGAGTCATAGGCTAACTCAAGTTTTTTTTTTTTTTTAGCTTTTTTTTTCTTAATTTCATATTTCAATATTTAATTGATTTAAAATTAGGCTTCATATTTACTTTTTACTTTTTATGAGGTTATCCCAATTTTATTACCTATGTTACAAGTTTGACTAGTCAACCCAAGTTGACTTGAGTTTTTTTAATCTTTTTTAATTAATATATTTTTCAATTTTATCTTTCAATATTAAATTGATTAAGAATTAAACTTTATAATTTGTTTTGACATGATTTTCATGGAATTATCCTAGTCACTTGACCCGAGTTGCAGCTTTGAAAGGTCAACCCGAGTTGACTAAAGTTTGTTTTTTAGTCTTTTTATTGATTTTTTTAATTTTATTATTTATTATTAATTTAATTGAGAATTGAGTTTTATATTTGATCTTAATTGCTTTTTATACGATTATCTTGGTTTTATTATTCGAATTATAAATTTAAATTTTAATATATTAATCCTTAACTGGATTAATTTAAATCAATTTAATATATTTTTATTTTAATATTTTTTAAATTCATGTAATTTTAATTTTTTTTATTAAATTATATTCTAATGAATTTTCATATTATTTTGAACATCTTTATGTTTTTTTTTATATTAAAAAAATTATATGACCGGCAGCGCGGGTAGCTATTTAGTACGCTGCTATATAGAAGAAGAAAGATGGCCATCAAAATTCCCGAACCTCTCGTCTCCCTCCCTCTCCTTCTCTCTCTCTAAACTTCAACGGCTGGAGTCAAGTTCATCATAGAATCTGGGAACTCCAAACAGCCGTTGGTTGATCTTGATTCTGTTTTTGTTGGAATCAAATTGCATGTAGAAAACAAACTTTCCTTTTCCACCTTCACTGTCAAGTTGGTGGCTGCCACTCACCCTGTATCTATCAATATCATCATCAAGACATCAACCATCAACCCTTTTTTCCTGTCATTTCCGTCATCAAAAAGATTAAACCTGAAGTGGGTTCATATTCTTTTGCCAACTCAATCCCTTTAAGACATTACAAAGTTGGGTTTTGTTTATTCTTGAACTACACAACTGGGTTTTCGGAAATTCTTTGTAGAATGTTATGTGTTTGTGTTTAACAGAGATATTAAGAGAAAAAATGTTCAGCTTTAAGGAGTTTTGTACGACGAAAACATTGGTTGCTCTTGGGTTGGGACAGTTTCTCTCTCTCCTTATTACTTCTACTGGATTTTCATCCTCTGAACTTGCTAGAAGAGGTGCAACTCCTGTTTCTTTTTTCTTTAGCTCATTAAAGATTTGATTTTTATATCTTTACTTGCTCTTCTTCCCCACCTTTTTTTTGTGTTTTTGATACAGTAGTATTCTAACTTGATTCCCTGTATATATTTGCCATTTCAATTCAGGAATTAATGCACCGACTTCTCAGTCTTTTCTCAACTACGTTTTCTTGGCCATTGTTTATGGAAGTATTATGTTTTACCGGAAGCAAGCACTTAAGGTGATTTTCTTTGTTTCGCCTTTAAATCCAATTCCTTAACACAACCCCCCCCCCCCCCCCCAAATTATTTACTACAAGCAATTGGTTAGTTATCAGTATGTAATTTAAAAGTTAACTCATTTGCTTCAATAATTGGAGTTTTGTGTTGTTCGGAAGTGATTGATTATAAAGAATTTATTCATTGGATGTCCGTCATTAAGCTGCGGGGATGCAGTGGATGGGTGTAAGAAAGTAAGGACATGAAAAATTGAGAGAAATCCCGCTTGATCATTTTTTGAGGTGATAGGAGAGTTCCTGATGAAATAATTCCTCAGAGTAGAATATTGATGCAGATGCAATATAAACCAATTTGAGTTGATAGTGAAGAATTTGGGCTGAAACGTGTTTTTCAATGATCTTTTTCATTGTTTTCCTTCATTTTAATTTTAATTTGAGATGTAAATGCTGTTGCATCTCCTTTTGGATTCTGTGCAGGCAAAATGGTACTACTATGCGATTCTTTCATTGGTGGATGTAGAAGCCAATTTTCTTGGTGAGTATATTACTTTAGTGGCGGTACTGACTAGGTATTTAGATCTTGTATTTTCTGCACTACCGTTGAC
The DNA here is from genome assembly GCA_018804465.1 of Populus tomentosa. Classification (NCBI taxonomy): domain Eukaryota; kingdom Viridiplantae; phylum Streptophyta; class Magnoliopsida; order Malpighiales; family Salicaceae; genus Populus; species Populus tomentosa. The sequence continues at coordinate 12,607 of JAAWWB010002284.1, forward strand.
TTTTAATCTAAACATTTGTACTAACAGCTTTTTTTTCATTTGCTTTCAATCTTTTTTAGCCAATCTTGTATTTTTAGTATCTACAGATTAGAGAATCCTAAAGATGTAAACTTCCTGCTAGGAAATTGCATATCTCTTGATTATAAAGCAAATAATCAATTTGGTATTGGTGGTCTTTTCACTGAAGCCCCATTCATTCTCTCTGATTAGCATCTAGTTGTGATTCTATGAAATTGCATTTAAGTACTTTAAATAGACATTTTGCTCCTTGTGTTGTGGTCAATCATGAAGCTGGTTACTTCTCACACATTCTTAGCAGTATAGAGTTGCATCTGCTGCTGATAATCTGTTCTGCTATATGGTTGAAACAATCCTTAAAAGAATTAGTGAATTGATAAATGAGAACAAGTTATTCTACCTTGATGTCACTGACCTTACTGGCACTTGCATTGTATCTTTTTCAAAAAGAAATGCTACCTAATCCTTTCATTATTAAAGTGTAAACTGAGAATTGTGACTGTTAAAGTGATTCATGTTTATGATAATTGATCTTATCCTCATTCATGAGCAGTGGTGAAGGCCTATCAGTACACATCGATCACAAGTGTCATGCTGCTGGACTGTTGGTCAATCCCTTGTGTTATGGTTCTTACTTGGTTTTTCTTGAGCACAAAGTACAGATTCAAGAAAATAGCTGGAGTAGTAGTTTGTGTTGCAGGCCTTGTTATGGTTGTTTTTTCAGATGTTCATGCTGGTGATCGATCAGGTAAACATATGCTGTTTCATTCACTTTACCATAATTTTGTCCTGCCTCTTTCATTCATTTTTCTTTAGTGTTTGGTGGTTGTTTGTTCCATAACATTAGGCCATCATTTATACTCAATGGTAAATCATAATATATCTTTTGGAGGGAATTTTTCCATTTCGTTATAGCCGTCCTTGAAAATAGTATGTTATGTTGGTGTATTGATTGTTTCACTTGCTTGTAAACCAGGCAAGGTTGGTATTATCAATTACCTTGTATGCCTAAATTCTCCAGTGCTGGAGATACTGTCTCTACTTTAAACTTTAAGATTCAGGATGCAACTGTAGCCATGTTATTGTGTATAATATTTCATATCCATTTCCATTAAAGTTTTGTCTCGTAGTATTGAATGATCATCTCTTAATAAGTGGGCTTTTTTCTTGTAGGAGGGAGCAACCCTCGTAAAGGAGATGCTCTTGTTATTGCTGGTGCAACGCTGTATGCTATCAGTAATGTCAGTGAGGTAAGCCAAGTTGCATGCTATAATTTTGTCTTGCTGAATATTGGTTCATGTTCTCTGATCCCCAATGCTGCTTCCATCTGGCAGTTGTTCTTTCATGAGCTTACTTTTTCACAAAAGTGTTACTGACATTCTAGTTGATTATAGTGTGTACAATGATGATCTTAATCCAATTTTTGCTTTTATTTTTGGTTTTTAGTTTGACCTTGGGAGGCAAGGTAAATAGCTGTTACCCTCTTCTTGATATTTGCTGCAAAACTTTTACATATAAACAAGGCAACCAAAAACAAAAGGAAAAAACACGGAGAAACAGGGAGAGAAAGCTAGCTTAATTCGCTCTTTCTATCCTCATGCTACAGCTTGATTTTTTTTATTTGAGGTTTAGGTTTGAAGTTGGTTCTCCATATATTGATTGGATGGTTTCTTATTTATGAATTGCAAATAATTCTTCTATTGAATAATTTAAAGTCTAAGTTTTTATTCATTCTTTCGAGGGGGCTTTAAAGTAATATATGTTTCAATGATATAAATTTGTTATATTTGCACAGTAAATAAAATGATTTATCCAAATTTTATTTCCATCTGTTATGCAGGAGTTTCTTGTGAAAAATGCTGATAGAGTTGAGCTCATGTCGCTTCTGGGCTTTTTTGGTGCCATAATCAGTGCCATTCAAATGTATCCTTCATTTTGATAGCTATGAGGAACATCAGCTTTTCTACTGATGAGTTACCTTTTTTATTCTTTATAAAATTTTTAATTGTTTCTTAAGTGATCGACTTTAAAACTTCATGATATCCAAAACTTGTGATTGTTTGGTTAAGTTGATTGTGCGGTTCAAGGTGGTAAATTGTTGCTTTTTTTTTTTCCAATTTTTATTCCTTAGTGATAACTACAGAAGTATTCTGGAGCGCAACGAAGTTAAATCTATTCACTGGTCAGCTGGGGCAGTATGTTTCTTGTCTATTCTCTTCTTCCAAAGCATTTATATCTTGCATTTATTTTTGCTTTTATTCTTGTTCTCTTAACTCACCAATCACAATAGAATGATAGCTTGGTAACTGATGGTTTAATAGTTCTGTATAGATGTCTTTGTATTTACTCCTGGTGTTAGATGATGCTTAAACAAAATCAATTCAAACCCATCAGTAAAATGGCTCAGACCAAAAAAATTCAAGAGAAAGATATGAAAATGAAGGTGGGGTTTAAATATCCTGTCAGTATCAATGGGATAATTGATTTGCTTTAAATTTAATGCATATAGAAGTTTTGAAATTTATTCATGCTTAGAGTTTAATTTCATTTGTTTGCTTTATGGTTTTGGTTTCAGGCTCTTCCGTTCTTTGGATTTGCAGTGACAATGTTCCTGTTCTACTCATTAGTCCCAATCCTGCTTAAGGTATGGATGTGAGTTACTTTAGGACTAACTAAAAGTTTGTAAGAACATGGCCAGACATTGGAATGAAGAACTTCAAATTGGAGTTTGAAAGATGATGGTTGATTGTGAGCTACCTCTTTGAATTGAATTTCTTTTCAAATTTTATAGCTTATATGTATCAGATTAAAATCTTCTTAGCACCAAAAAAACTTTTTATATTAATTGAAATCTGTTCATATCCCACATATACACTACCAATGATTAACTTGGAACCTTTCTATCAGTCTTTAATTACGTTCTAAATTAATAGTGTTTTCATTTTGTCACTTTATCATTCATCAATTATTAGCACCAATACAATGCTTTGTGAGATGGTGCCAAGGCAACCATTAATAGGGCATGAATACGGTTTCAACTTACATAATCTATGACAGTTTGGTGCTAGCATGAGAGGAGCTAATCCATATGTATCAGTTGTGCTTTTGTTATTATTTAAACCTGCACTCTTTTGCTGTCAAGGACCTTGTGGTGTCGCTACTGCTAGCCTCATTGTTTCCAATTTTCAATGTAAAATTTATTCTTGACTGTCAAGCTGCCATCACCTTCATTTTATGTCTTAACTTCAGAGAGTTATTGTCTTTTTTGCATGTTTTTCATGAGCTCAGGAGGGGCTCTTATCATTTATTGTAAACTTAAACTTTTTATACCTGCAATTGTAACTTTTGGACAAATGTGTAGTTCAGTCTGATATTCCAAACAGAGTTTTATTCAACACTCGCGGACAAGTATTAATTAGGCTGACCCCATGGATGATTTATACTAGTGCATGCATGTGCTCACCTTAATATTCTGACTCCTGCTATTTACAGATTAGTGGTTCCACAATGCTCAACTTGTCTTTGCTGACATCAGACATGTGGGCTGTCGTGATTCGCATCTTTGCTTACCATGAGAAGGTTTGTTAACTAATAACATTGTATGAATATGAGAATCCAAGTTTTATGCACGCCCAAATGTTTACACTTCGAATTTTCCCTCTGATGTCTATACTGTTCAGGTTGATTGGATGTACTTTTTGGCCTTCGCTGCTGTTGCTGTTGGGCTGGTCGTTTATTCGGGGTATGCAATTTTATTTTTTTTTAATCTTTCTCTCTGTTGCAGGTGATAAATTCGTATGAATAATAAAAAATCTCTCTAGGCTTTGATGTTTACCTAAGCTCCTTTATCAGGTGCACTAACTGGCAAATGAGTTGAAGTTTGAGTTTGAATAAACTGTCTGTCGTTACATAGCCCAACTCTGTTATGATTCCAAAGGTTAGATCACGGAAAGTATTTTGGATGAAGTAGGTCTGCCTGACTTTGATGCAAGGTTCAAAACAGAGTAATATTTAGCCATGCTAGGTTTGTACACAAGCTTCGCTTAGTTTAAGGATGAAATGGACCTGATGGTGTTTTATTGGCTAGGCTATTCCCATTTCTGTCATGTTGAGCATGCTCTATTCATTTTACCTTTCTTGGCCCCTCGCTGCAAGTTACTTTTTGTGATCCTAATGCTCTGAGGATAGACTAATGCACAATTTCAGTAGAATCTTTAGTTTTCTGCTTGTCTGTTAGTTTTCTTCATTTCTTTCTTCCTTCCTTTCTTTCTTTCTTTTTTTTTTTGTTTGGGATTTTCTGGCTGTACTCTTATTGCCATTTCATCTTGCTCTAGGCTTATGGGTTAAATACCGTTTTTATTCGAGTCCTTGCAAATGAGTGTCAGCCAAGTTGTGCTCTTTTGAAATAGAAATTGCTGTGAATGATGAAGTTTAGGGTCACTTATTCAGTACAGTGAGAAGAAAGAGTTTTTGTGAAAATCGAGTAAAGTAAAAAATTTATGTTTTCACAATTGTGGAATCGCCATGGAACACAGTCTATATTGCACAGTCGATTTTGGAAGTTGGGTTTGCTGCTTCCAAAGGAACAAAAACAACGAATGCTGCTGCTCTTTTAATAATGCAATAAAACTGGTATTGAAATGCTTCATCAATCACCATCCTTTCATGGACAACTTGGTTTTGGAAAATGGCTTGCTGGCATGCAGTTAAAAAATATCTGATGTCACTGAAATTTCACTCTGGTGTGCGATAATGAAAAATAAAAAATATTAATATAAGTCTTCTCACGTGTTCTTCATCTCATCCCTTGGTAATATGATGATAGGTCACTTTCTCCCTTGTTTGAGCCAACCATATTACACATGCCCAACTCTTATGTTCTTTATGCAGGGGTGACAAGGAAGAGGATCAACACTGTGCTTATTTTGCCGATGAAGACGCTGAGTGTAGCAGCAAACATTTTGATGAGGAGGCTTTTTCTGGAAACCGCAGTCAAAAACCTATACTTGGGAGCTCAAAAACTGGGGATAGCAGCAAGCGTGATCTTGCTAGCACCGGCATTGGAGATGGGCAAGACATTGAGAACAAGAATGCGGGAAAAGATGCATGGGGGAAGAAATCATAATTAGGTATCAGAGGAAGAAATGAAAATGAGAACATAGGAAAAGTTGCAGGGGCTAGAAATCACGACTTAGGATCTGCTTTCAGGATGAGAAAGGGCACTCGTCTCACTGCTGCACCAAAATACTGTAGATGTCAGCTAAGTTGGGGTGTTGGGTAGCAGAAAAGGAGGGGGGCAATCAATAATCAATTTACAGCTTCTAAGTTTTTATTTTTATGCGCAATTGCAGTTCTTCATTTTATGTTGTATTACACTTTGTGATCACCAGTCATTTAATTTTTTAAAGTATATTTTTAACCTTTCTTAATATTTATAACGTGTTAGGGTTTGTTTCACCAACTTGACAAATGGTTTTTGTTAGAAACTTGAAAAATTACTTTGGTGGGCAACTGCACAGTAGTAAGATAAGCATACCGATTTCTCCAGATTTGCGTCCTGGTTTCACCAGAAGTGGCTAAAAGCTTAAACAGTAAGATCGCAAGCGCAAAGCCGAAGATTTTCACAACCGCTCCCTCCTCCCCGCCCCTAGATTCTCCTCAAGAGCTTGAAAACCTACCTTTCCTTTTTCTTGAGAATGTTGAAAACCTGACCTTAATGCACCATGCATGCACGCATACCAGCATATAGAAACTCGACTGTTAGTGAATCCGAAAGAATGCTCGATTGGGGTGCGGGGCATAAAGAAATTCTGCCACGTTAACAATATTGGAGGAACAAAAAAGCTCCTTCTGGTCCTTTATTGAAATAATGTTCAAATATATTAGCACAACCTGTTGCTGACAAATCTCCACTTGGTTTAAAAACAAAGGGGAAAAAAGAGAACAACTAAGCCTGCACTTTATTTTATGAATAAAGCCCTCATTAAGATTAGTTACATGAAGACAACTATGACTTGGAGTCCCCAAGCTCATCTTCGTTACTTATAAACTTTTTTCGGCGAGACCGAGGGAACAACAGCTGATGCATCTGCTTTTGTGCAGCAACTTCACAGGTAGCCTGCAAAATTATATATAGACAAAAAATCAACAAAAGTGTAACCTTTTATCCTGGATACTTGGTGTCAAGACCGGCCAATCAATTTCAAGAACAATGGATGCCTCTATTAATTCCAAAGGCACCAATAAAACTTAAATGTTTCTTGCTTGTGAAGTTATTATTGAGTACAAGTTTTCCTGCATAACTAAAAAAGTTGCAACAAATGCACTTGAATACAAGCACACATTCCCCTTGATACATGAAACATCCATTTCTTCAACCAGTTACATTTTCAGTGCCTCTCATATAAAGGAGCTCACATGTGGAGAAACAACCTTAAATCAGAGGGCAGAGGATCGTACGATTATAATGAATTCTAAAGAAGTGTTCAAAGGTCAGGGGAGAGTGGTGGACACTTCACAAAAAGTATCAAGTGATTAGAAATTTTCATAGACAGAATAAGACTAATATCGAGGGACATCTTTGAAATGAAACGTGAGTTACTATTATGCTATCACAAAAGAACTGTTGTACTTTATGGACCAAATTCAAAAGATATGGATATGCTTTAAACATGAACAAATACAAATCGAAATAAAATTGGTTTTAGAGTGACTACCTTTACAAATAGCACTGCTATATATATATATATATATATATAAACACCTTATCCAGCATAGTTGACATTCTGTTTCAACAATGGCAGGAACTAGACAATTTGGACAGTTACATTATACATTGGCCAAGCTTTCACATCTGGAAATCTATTACCTGATTAGCCTGGATAAGGCATTATCTGTTGTTCTACACATCCCAACTATGCATTAGATTACTTACCCGGACTTTGAAGGGGAATCGATGAGTTCGTGCTTCCACCCCAGAGAAAATTCTAACATCCATGCCAAGGCTATCAATCCCAACAAAATTAGCTCCCTATATAAATTCAAAGGGAATGCATCATGAAAAGGAAAGGAAACAGACTGACCAACTATAAATGACTGTGCTTGAGCAGGAGAGCAAACAGAAGGTTCTCAAAAATGTTGCACAAGTGTCTTAAACCAAAGATAGAAGAATGTTGTGAAAGAGACTCCAATCAAATTCTTAGTTCTAATCTTCATCACAATGATTGGATAGCCTATTATGGTTGTTTTAGATAGCCTGATATGGCTTGCAGTAAAAAACAAAAAATAAAAGACCTGATGGAATAGGATATAGGGTAGCTGTAAATTTGGACATCCACCTTCATTCTAAAGAGAATATTACACCTGCAGAGATAATTACATCAGCAAATCCTATAAAATCTATTAGTCCCATGCAATCTGCTGATTCCCTTACATCAGCTTGGAAGTCTCTGAATCTCAAGCAACTACATTCCTTAGTTAGAATGATTAATTGACATTCTCTTTGTAATACATGTAATTGATTGGACTTACCTTACAATGCTGAGTCTCTGTAAATAGGAAAGTCTACACATGTACTAATATATAAATTGCATACAACCTAATAGCAGACACGGTTGTGAAGGAATAATTCTGAATCTCTTTGCTCTCATCCCTTCCTCTCCTATTGAGTTTATATTTCTTATATGGTATCAGAGCTCTTTGGAGCTAACCCTCAAAATATCGATCCTACCCAAACCAATGGCCAACACACCCAAATCTGGAGAATCAAGCAATCTTGATATGTCAAAACTGATTTCTGAAATGTCAAAACTTTCCTCACCTCCACTTTCATCCCATTCCTTGCCCACCTCCTTCAATATCTCATCCTTGTTCACTGTCCCCATGGATCGCACCAACTACTTGAGTTGGAAATTCCAATTTGAAGATATACTGGAGATGCATGGCTTTACAGCAGTCATCAAAAATAACACAGAACCACCCAAAGTGCAAGAAGATGGTTCTGTGCACCCAGAATTAGCAAAAGATAAATTGGTCCTGAGTTGGATCAAAGCAACTTCCTCCTCTTCCATCAAAACACTTCTCATCCCATGTACCACTGTTCATCAAGCCTGGACCATGCTGGCCAAGCGTCTTTCACCCCTTGCTAGCACCCGTGTACGGATTCTTCGAGACCAAATTCGTACTCTCCGGAAGGACAACAGCACCATAGTGGTTGATTATCTCAATTATGCCAAATCACTCTTTGATTCTCTCATACAATCTGGTGCAACCATGGAAGATGATGAATTAATCAGTTATGTTTTGGATGGACTTGGTCTTGAATATAAAGAGCTAGCCACAACACTTCACCTGCATCCCGATATTGACTTTGATCAATTCTATGATTTAGCTCTAAGAGAAGAGCATTTACAGAAACGGATGTCCCTTACCATGACCTCAGGAGTTGCTATGGCTGCTGACCGTATGGCCAAAGAACACCCCTTTAATTCAAACATGCCTAGTCATAATCACAATCCTCATCACGGATTTGGAAGAGGACGCGGTCGTGGCAGGAATTGGAATCAAGGGCGTGGATCAAGGCGAACAGGGCATTGAGAGCCAGCTCAAGGGGCTTGGTTTCCAGACCGCAACTCTCAGCCTCGTGACTCTCAATCTGCTTTTCTCACCTCTTCTCCTGCAACTCTCTCTGATGGGCGCCCTCATTTGCTTCCAACACCTCAAGGTCGATCCTCCAATACCCAACGCAGTGAAGTCCTTTGTTTTCGGTGTGATAAGCAGGGGCATATAGCTCGGTTCTGTCTTGACCGTAGGCCTCATGCATACATGGCAGAGAACTTCACCACCTCTCCTTCTCCTACTGCTGATGTGGCAAATATCAATTGGTGTCTTGATTCAGGTGCTACTTATCACATGACAGCCAACGCAACCTCCCTCCTCGATGCTCAACCTTACACAGGTACTGATACAATTGTTGTTGGAAACGGCAATCAATTAGCAATAACTCATATTGGCAATACACAATTGACCGGGGTGCATAAATCATTAAATCTTAATGAAGTTTTGTGCGTGCCTGCTATTCGCAAAAACTTGATCTCTATCCGTCGTTTTTGCTGTGATAATAATTGTTACTTTAAGATGGATGTTAATGGTTTTTCTGTGAAGGACAACAAAACAAAGAAGGTACTTCTTACTGGTAGTAGTTTCGATGGACTTTATCACATTCAGACATCCCCTTCTATTGCTCGCCGAATCGCTTTTTATGGAAAGCGTACAACACAAGATGTATGGCATGCCAGACTTGGACACCCGTCTCATTCAATCTTTACTACATTGTTGAATAAGTACCACCTACCACTTGATGGTACAATTGTCTCCAATAAAAATTGTCATATCTGCCCGTTGGGAAAATCTTGTCGTTTGCCATTTGAAGATAGACAGTCTCATGCTCAAATTCCATTAGCACTTTTACATCTTGATTTATGGGGTCCTGCTCCAGTCTCCTCAAATTTTAGCTATCGTTATTATTTTTCCATTGTTGATGATAATACTCGATTTACTTGGTTATATCCATTGGCTAAGAAATCAGATGTTCTTACTACATTTGTTCACTTCAAAAAATTGGTGGAAAATCGGTTTAGCTCTCACATTAAACAACTGCAGGTTAATGGTGGAGGTGAATTTACCAGCAAGTTATTTCTGATATTTTGACGTGATCATGGAATATCTCATCAGATCTCATGTCCATACACTCCTCAACAAAATGGAGTGGTGGAAAGGAAACATCGACATATTGTTGCAATGGGACTCTGTTTATTAGCCCAATCTCGCTTGCCCCACAGCTTTTGGGTTGAAGCCTTCTCTACTGCGGTTTTTCTGATTAATCGCCTACCAACTCCTAAGCTTGATCACATATCTCCTTATGAGAAATTACTTCAACGGACACCGGATTATGCATTTCTCAAAAGTTTTGGATGTGCATGCCCTCATATGGTCCCATACAACAAGCATAAATTATCCTTCAAATCTGTTCCATGTGTATTTATTGGCTATGATGATCATTACAAATGTTATCGCTGCCTTGATCCTATTTCAGGTCGGATTTATATATCTCGGCATGTGGTTTTTGATGAGGCAAGCTTCCCCTACACACAACTTCAGTCTACTTCAGTTGCCTGATCCACACCTACTGCTCACCTTGATATTAGGCCCGATTTGTACTCTGAAGAAACCAACAGCTCTACAAATCCAATCCACTCTGCCTCCATTATCCCTGCCTCTCCATTGGTCACAAATTCTATCAACCCACAACAACCTTCCCCGACACCACCACTCTCTCCTAGTCCAATAGAAGTCTTTCCTTCCCCTGTCTCCCAATCCAACCATCCTCTACAAACACCACGCCTGTCATCAACACCACAACCCCCTCACCCATGTCAACACCTCTTTCTTCCCCTCTTGACCCATGTCTTCTTCCTAACTCTCTGGCTACACCAAACCCTCCTTAAAAATTCAAGAGTCTCAAGACCATCATCCCCTTTGGTCCTAAACCAAAACCTCTGTACTCTCACACCACTCCGCACCCTTTACCCCAGGCTCTCTCCGCAGCTTGCTCTAATCTCATGTTCCTTGAACCAACAAGTTTCACCCAGGCTTCCAAATACAGTCACTGGCAAGCCGCCATGCAGGATGAATATAATGCCCTCATGCAGAATCACACATGGTCTCTGGTTCCCGCCTCCTCTCACATGAACATTGTTGGCTGCAAATGGGTCTTCAAAGTAAAATGGAAAGCTGATGGCTCCGTCGATCGCTACAAGGCTCGCCTTGTCGCCAAAGGCTTCAATCAACATGAAGGATTTGATTATGCAGAGACCTTTAGCCCAGTAGTTAAACCGGCCACCATTCGCACTATCCTGTCTCTAGCTGTGTCATGTCACTGGTCCTTTCAACAACTTGATGTTCGGAATGCGTTCTTGAATGGCTACTTGGAAGAAACAGTTTACATGAAACAGCCCCTTGGCTTTCATGATCCTTCACATCCTTAGGATGTTTGTCAGCTCCATAAGGCTCTTTATAGCCTTAAGCAGGCTCCTAGAGCTTGGTTCCAACGTCTTAGTGCCTTTATCCTTGCTCAGGGATTTGCCCATAGTCAATCTGATGCATCGCTCTTCATTCATCGTTCCTCTTCCAGCACCATCTATGTTCTTGTTTATATGGATGATATCATTGTCATCAGTTCTGAACTCCAACATGTCCACCGATTTCTTGATCAATTGTGCTCCACCTTTGACAGTCGTCGATTGGGTGAGCTTAATTTTTTCCTTGGCATGGAAATTACACGGTTCACTGATCATTTATTCCTCTCTCAAACTAGATATGCAGTTGATTTATTGAAACGGTTTAATATGACTGATTGTAAACCATGTCCTACACCGTTACCGTCTGACACTCGACTCTTTTGTTTGGATGGTGATCCCTTATCTGATCCCTCTACCTATCGCAGCATGGTGGGTGGCCTCCAATATCTTACTCTATCGCGACCTGATATTTCATTTGCTGTAAATCAAGTGTGTCAGTTCATGCACAACCCTCGTTCTTCCCATCTTCAGGTTGTCAAGCGCATTCTTCGGTATATTAAGGGTACAGTTGAGCAAGGTCTTATGTTTCACCAATCTGATGACTTTACTTTACGCAGCTTATTTGATGTTGATTGGGCTGGCTCTGTTGATGATCGTCAATCTACCACTGGTGCTTGTATATTTTTTGACCCTAATCTTATCACATGGACTGCCAAGAAACAGTCTACTGTTTCTCGTTCTAGCACTGAAGCTGAATATCATGCCCTTGCCCACACGGCCGCTGAAATCTGCTGGTTTGGATCCTTATTTCGCGAACTTGGTATCCCTCTTCAGACTACTCCTTGCATCTATGTCGATAACATCTCTGCTATCCACATGGCTGCCAATCCAATTTTCCATGCTCGCACTCGGCATATTGAGATTGACTATCACTTTGTTCGTGAATTAGTTGCTCGTAAATCTCTCCATACCTTCTATGTTCCATCCTCTCATCAGCTTGCTGACATATTCACCAAAGGCCTGAGTCGTGATCGATTCTCTCTTCTTAAGTCCAAGCTCAATCTTCGCGTTGCTCCGTTACGCTTGAGGGGGGGTAAAGAGAATATTACACCTGCAGAGACAATTACATCAGCAAATCCTATAAAATCTGTTAGTCCCATGCAATCTGCTGATTCCCCTACATTAGCTTGGAAGTCTCCGAATCTCAAGCAACTGCATTCCTTAGTTAGAATGATTAATTGACATTCCCTTTGTAATACATGTAATTGATTGGACTTACCTTACAATGTTGAGTTTCTGTAAATAGGAAAGTCTACACATGTACTAATATATAAATTGCATGCAACCTAATAGCAGACACGGTTGTGAAGCAATAATTCTGAATCTCTCTGCTCTCTTCCCTTCCTCTCCTATTGAGTTTATATTTATTATACATTCCAATTAGTTTTTATAGCTTATAAATAAACACACGAGGGCAAAATGAGTTAATTTCCACTAATAAATTTATAGCATCTCTTTGGGAGATTATTGTTTGATGGATTCAGATGTCGTTCTTAAGGGTTTAATTGCATATTAGATTGTGTTTCACTTTTTTCCTATCTTAAGTGGTAATAGGATACTATTCACAGTTGATTTAATGGCATAACATGGATTTCAGAGAGAATTTTTCAACAACGGCAATAGGGAAGACATGGATCGTTCAAGAGTACTATTATGGAATTGTGAAAACAACAGTTTTTGCAATCAGGATTTTTCTCATAGCCAATCTATTCATAAATACAAACACAGTTTTCAATATGTTCTTGACTGCAGATTACTTGACGAAACATTTTGTAAGTGGTTGTCAAAACTTAGCCCATTATGACTTTGATGAAATTCTTGAAGATCAAAGAATGAAGCTAACTGTAAACTTCAAGATGATGTGATAGAGTGGTTAGATCACTTTCAATCTTGTCCAGTTTGACAAGGAAAGTTTAAAACCAGTTCACTGGCAAGAATGCAAAAGGTGATATTGGGATTACACAAGTAACTGAATGTTTTGTTCTGCCTCAAAATGTTGATGCATACACAGAAGTATGTCACTTTATTGAGAGAAAAAACCAATCAGTGGTCGGGTCCTCTTAAATCTGAAGCTGATCCTGTAACCGTTAATTTTGATTATTTGAATACCAACAAGCCACAACATATAGATTTCTTGGTTTGGAATTTTCTTTTCCATGACCATCCATTTATTGATTTGTCAAGAAAGGTTTCAAGTTATGCAGCTTTTCAAAGATGTTTTAAGTCCTTCATTTGCTATTCAAAGCGGACAAGCTGTATTTTTTTTTGTCATGAATGTGAGTGTTTGTTGACTATGAGTACTTCGAACAGGCGTACATAGAACAACAAAGACAAGACGATGAACATGTAAAGTTAACTTTTTTATCAGAGGTTTGCTTGCAAGTTCCTATAACACAATGTCACATATCCAAGCAAACAAGAAATGTGTTCTACAGATCATAGCAAATAAATATGTTGTGTAGAGCTTTCAAGTAATTTGAAAAAAGAAACCAAAAATATTAAGGGATAGCAATCCAAAGCATTTATTTACCTCAACATGAAGACCCTTCTTCTTACAAAGAGCTTTAAGAGCAACATTGCATCTACTTCCCTTTCCGCTAAAGTGCTCTAGAATTGCTGAGGTAGAGTGAGCAAGGACATCAGGCTCTGCATCTTGAAAATCTTGTAAACTAACCACAGACTGCAATACCCAAAGAAATGCACGTTGTAATGGGTAAGGTTGAACTGTGGTAGGTGGAAATCACTGCAGATACAACTTATATAATGCTTTCCCTCCAATTAGAATTTAGTAATGGCTGAAAAAAATATCATTCTGAAAACAAATTCCTTGAGTAAAACAACAATCATATTTTTTTTTCAGTTCACATTCGTCTTAATTATATTTCAAAGTAAAATCTAACCCCCCTACCCCTGCGAGCTGGGCCCCCAACCAACCCAAAGAAAACATGCAATTCCATGCAGGTCATGAATTATGTGCTGAAAATATGGTTATTATGTAAATACCTGAGAACCATACAACGAAAATAGCTATATTCTCAAGATCTCCAAACGGTGGAGAGTTGAGCCAGAGCTGCTTCCATCGCTTTTAGAGCTAAAGCTCAAAATTTCTCCATCTAATGTGGCAAAAAGGACAAGTATGATGAAATAATTGCACAGCCTCATAACAAGCATGTTCTAATGCAAATGAGAGAGAATGCCACCTGAAAATGTTGTTCTTTATAGATCAGATTTATAGTAAATACCAAGAACTTCCCTTGATTGAATAAATATATAATATCAGGCACACATTTCATTCTTTTAAATGGTGAAAAGTTACATAAGAACCATCACTGAAGAGTATTGGCAAGGAAGCATGCCATCCCTAAAATCCAACTTGGTGTAGATACTCAATTCATAATCGACAAATGCAACTATTTTGTTCCTTAAAGTATCCATCTGATTTCAGTATCCCCATCAGTCCCACTCCACTAGTGTGATTCAGCTAAAGGTAGGTTCGTTACATGAAGAGCAGGAACAAAGAACGGTAAAAACAACAAAAAAATATAAACATGTTAAACATGAGTAGAATTGAAGTTGGAGATAAGGGAATAAGATTTAGGTTTGACAAAAACCTCTAACTTCTGTAATTGATTGACAAAATGAGTTGTTTTGTAAAAATAGCCCTAGCAGCTGATCTGCACTGGTTAAAAGTTCTCAATCCTAATTGTTATAGAAAAATAAATTACTACTCATCCTAATTGACTAATATTATTAAAAGTCAAATGCTAGTAACATGAAAACTGGAAATCCTATAAGGATTACTAACAAAACAAAAATCAATAAGCAAACTTTAGAAGTTTCTGCATTAGATAGTTTGGCGAGGTAAGCACAACGATTAGATACCTTTCCAGTCTGAATTATAGCCATCACTATCTTCACAGTGAAATGACCTTCTTAAGTACGATTCTTCATCAGCAAAAGATGGCCTCAGACAACCCACAATAGAAACACCATTTGATGGATGGTCCATTTTTCTACAGTATTCCATGTTGATTGCCTATGAGGATGCAAGCATCAGGTAAATAAACAGTAAAAAAAATAAAAGAACATGTCTTTCCATATCGTTTCTCATGTACCTAACTCAACCAATTCGCTCCTTACCTAAGTTGTGGCATGAAAAGACTTTTAGATGCCTTTTCTATTATTATTTTAATTGCTTTCACATTTTCTTCTCACAAATGTTTTCTTTTGAGAGATTTATGGGGGAGTTCCTCTCATTATTCTTCTTTGCATAACATGTTCTGATACCTGATTTCTTTACTTTTTTGCATATTAAAATCTCTAATCTGATTAAAGGTTTGTTTTAGTTTATACAATTTCTCACTTACACATTTTAGTCCCAGTGGAATCAAGATTTGTTTTCTGCCTAGTGTGCAATTACAGATCAATGGTTCTTTGTTTCTTTGTACCATAGTTTTTTCATTGCGCATAAGCTGGGCACATTACAGATAATATAGACAGGTTTTGAAAGGGTACCACAATTTCCTAAAATTATTGTCCTGTAAGAATGCATACGGCATTTCAAAATTGCAATTTTGATGTTTATGAAAAAAAGGAAAACAGATAAGTTGATACAAATCCGCATGCCAAATAAAACGGGCATTTGGCAAACTCTCCTGGTGACCATCTGACTGTTGTCCAAAAAATACAAACTGAGCCAGTCCCAGGCCATTTCCATGGTTGTATGACAGATATGGTTTCTCCACTAGAAATATAGAATTAATATTAACCATGGGTTCAGTAATGACCATGCAGAACAATTACTAACAAAAACAGTCCAACACCAAATATCTTAAATTGAAAGAAGACTAAAAAATACTAATAATGATTGCCAGTCACCAATCTTCATTAAATTCAATCTTTATTAAGATTTACAGGAACACATGGTAAACTCAATTAATCACTACCTGCAGCCACCAATTATCAACCACTCACCCCCTGTGACCATCATCTGTCAACCACCCAAACACCATTTGAAATTTAAATTTTCTTACTTTCAATTTGTGTATAAATAAACAGCTAAATTTATGTTATTCAGTGTGGGAAAAAGAAGAGAGAAACACTAGAGAAAAAGAGAGGGTATGTATTGAGAGTTTCTTGCTTGTTTTTTGTAAGCTTGTTGTTTTAAAATAAAACCGTATGTTTTATCCTCTGAGTGCTCAAAAGCCACCACCAGTGGTTTCTCCCACCAACAATAATGAATGATGAAGATTTTCATTCAAGTCAGTAATCCACTAAGTTAAATAGGAAACCAAGTTGTAATCACCTTTGTCATGCACTTGGAAAAATAAATAGGATGAACCAAGCTGAAAGTATCTGGCATTCCCCAATCAACTAAAACTTCAGACACTTCAGAATCCATTGCCTATTTGATGTTCATGTCACTTCAGTTTGCAAAACAACTCAAAAGGGTGTCCAAGATTCAGCACAGAAATGAAGAGAAGTGATTACTAACCTAAAAGTAATCCTCGTCGAATGGTAAATCATCTTCACTGCCAATGTTGAAAATACTTTATTCATTGGCTACCTTTTTATTTTCATAGATTGGGATATCTATCCCGATCAAAACATTCTGAAGAGAATGCATGAATACTTTAAGAAGCAATTTAAATTCATGCAACTCAAGCAACATAAAAGGATTATTAGGGGTAACTTACAAACAAACAAAAAGAAAGAGAAAAAAACAACTTACAAGGATTAAATATTCCACCTGTTATTTTTAAAACACGTACTTTAAATACTATGGTTGCATGCCAGTTGTGCCTTAGGCCATCTGTTAGTTGACCGACAGTTAGATTCTAGACCTGCAAATTAAGGGGCTTTAAAGGGCTGTGTTTCTTTTTTAAGCCAAGGATATTCTATTGTCTTGAATATTTTTTTGTTGTGTAAGGAATACAGATCTGAGCATGGGTAACAATAAATCTTTAAGGTGAAATAACAACTTTATGCAGGGCAGATGTTTTTCTACCGCTTTCAATCAGCAAGGTGCAAAGAATTTTTAAAAATAAAATGTGCAATGTGTAACCAGAGCAAAACTCGAGAGTTCATAATTTACTGTAATAAATATCAAGGCAGAATCAACCAATTTATCTTATTGCTAATCCCTTTCCATTATGTATCACCCTTGTACTGATAATGAAATTGATACACTATTTTTAGGGTTACTTACACAAGTAAAAGTTATCTATTAAAAACAGCCCCAATGGAGACCAAACACTTGCATATAACACAAACTGCATAGCAAGTGCACAACAACCAACAAGGTCTAAGTATCACTTTAGGCATCCAAAAGTTTTCACTGAATTCCAGAAGTGTCTTAATCCAATTGTCTAATAAATAGGATAACAAGGATTAAAAGCCCTTGAATCTCTTTTCTTGAACTTACTCCATGAAACTAAGAAAATATTATGGGAATTCACTTCTATAGCTCCCTATTCATGTACAAAAATCTCCACCTCTCAACATTGCTTCTCTAGTTTTTGCAGTCTTCTTTTTCCCTGTCACCATAAATTTACATGTTACGATTCAAATATTCATCTTATTGAGGAACGTTCTGGTTTGCTGGACTTCTAAAGGTTATATATATATATATATATATATATATATATATATATATATATATATATATATTAAATGACTATTAGATTATTTTTTTTTAATTTCATGATTCTTGGTTTAGTCTTTTGATTTTTCATAATATTGGTTTTCTAATGTTATTTAATATTCTCATTTTTTTTCTATAAATAGACTACTACTTGTCATATATTCTAAATATTGAAAAAATTATATAAGAAAATATATTACCTTCTCTATTTAAATTTTATTCTAAATATTTATGTTCTTATTTGCTCTTTATTTTATTAACATGTTATCAGCACTATCATTCTACTTAATTTATATTGAGATCTTGGCACATATAAATTCCTATGTTACGTGGTTTATATCAATTTCAATATTTTTTTTCTCTTTTCATTATTATTCATATTTTATAAAATGTATTTGGCTATGTAATTTTTTTTGATAAATTTTCTTTCCTTTTTATTCATCAAGGTTTAAAGTTCATGAAGAACCAGTATTGTGAGTTTTTAAAGAATTTAATAAATTAAATACAGTTCTTGAATAACTAGTATTTCTAAAGAATTAAATAGCAGTCTTAAAAGACTGATTTTTTTTCTTTTATATTCATGATTTTATTTAATAAGTTGTTTTTTTATATATCAATAATATCAAATCTGACAAAACTTAAATTTATTACTCTTTATATATCTAAGAATAACTTTTTGTCATGGATTTTTGACACTAAGATTTATCTGGAAGCAGACCATCAAAGAAGAAAATAATGCATCATTACAAGATTGTGCAAAAACAATGATTTTTATTCATTATCATCTCTATGAAGGATTAAAAGTTTAATATCTCACAATAAAAGATTCTCTTGCTTTGTGGCAAAATCTAAAGGAAATATATGACCACCAAATGTTTATCATACTTCTTCAAGCTCGTTATGATTTATTGCACACGAGGTTGCAATTTTTTAAATCAGTTAGCGAATATAATTATGCTCTTTTTAAAATTACCTCATAGCTAAAATTGTATTTGAAAATATCAAAGAAGATCAAATGTTAGAGAAAATATTATGTGCTTTTTCATGCCTCAAATATTATCTTACAACAACAATATAGAGAATATAATTTCAAGAGGTATTCAAAACTAATTTCATGTTTTATTGTGGCTGAACAAAATAATGAGCTTTTAATGAAAAATCATTAATAATATCCCACAAATGCCAAACCATTCCCTGAAGTGAATGGAAACTTTGTCCAAAAGACAAGGAAAAAAAAAAACCAATGGTATAAATATGAAAAAAAAATAAATGTAAAAGGAGAAGAGATAATCCTTAAAAAGATAACTCACCATACCACTAGAAATGGAGACACAATGAACCCAAACAAGAAAAGGGTGAGAATTTGCATAAATTTAAAGACAAGTGTCATGGGCATAGTATGTATGGTCACTGGTCTTGCATTTGTCGCACGCCAAACATTTTATAGATTTATATCAAGCCTCTCTGAAATAAAATGCAATTGAGACTAATTTTATTCATAAAAATGATTTTGAAAGTCATAATGTTTATCTTGATGTTAATGCTTGTATTGATTTTTTGATTTCTTTGAAAACCCTGATAAAACAAATAACATACTTGGTGGTGGAGTCCTTAGGGATGATTAATATTTTTATTTGTATTTTCAATAACAATATCAATTTTATTTCAATTAAATAATAAAAATCTAATTACATTTTGAATAGAGGCATAACTTTTCATGATGGAGATTTATGTCTGGCAAACAGTGCAACAACGCATACAATTCTTAAGAAAAAGAAATACTTCGAATATTTAATATTAACTAAAGCTAATGTCACTACAATATCAATTCCAACAGACATGATTAAAGGCTCTAGAAGAGCTAATATTTTGTTATAAAATAACACAAATGAGGCATTAAAGATGTATTATATTCACCTGAGTCCAGAAAAAATTACTCAGATTTAAAGATATATGTGTTAATGGTTATCATATTAAAAAAATAGATGAAGATAAAAAATAATATCTTTTTATATTATTTCATGTATTTCTCTTATGGAATTTATTACACAATCATGAAATCTATTGAAACATATATTGTTATACACTAGAGGTGTTCCGACCTAAAAATATTTATGCTTTGACATGATCGACTTGAACATCCGGGATCAATATTAACGAGATGAATTATTGAAAATTCAAATAGATATCTTTTAAAAAACTTAAAGATTCTTTTACCATGTAAAAATCTTTGTGTTGCATGCTCTTAAAGTAAGTTAATTATCAAACCATCTCCATCAAAGGTTGTTATAGAATCATCATCCTTTCCTAAAAGAATTCAAAGAGATATATGCAAACCTATTTATCCACCATATGAATCTTTTAGATATTTTATAGTATTAATTGATGTATAAAGTAAATGATCACATGTTTGTTTACTTTCTAGTTGAAATGTTGTATTTATTAAATTAACAACACAGATTATCAAACAATGGGTGTAATTTCCTGATTATCCAATCAAGAAAATTTGATTGGACAATGATGGTGAGTTTATTTCTCAAGCATTTGATAATTATTGCACTTCTATTGGAATTGATGTTGAACATCTTGTTGCTCATGTATATACTTAAAATGGTCTAACACAATCATTTACAAAGCGTCTTCAATTAATTGTTAGATCATTACTTATGAAATCAAAGTTGCTTATATTTGTTTAAAGACATGCTATATTACATGATGTATCATTGGTTATAATTATACAAAGTGCTTACCATAAATATTCTATTTTAAAAACTACAAGGAATTTTATCTGAAATATTATTTGGAATGACGCGGTAGTAAAAAAATTAGAAGTTTTCCTTAAAAGAAGCCTCAATGATAATTAAAGAGATTTCAACCTTTAGGCCAAGTTCTTGACTTAAGAAACCAGGGTTTGTTTATCATAGCAAACCCATCATAATAAACTGATAGAAATAGAAATATCATCAGACCATGACAAACAAAGAAAAACAATGTAGCTTACCTCGGGTAAAGCGTACTATGGGTGTTAATATCTTCTCTTTATGTAACCAATTCCTTATTTAGAATCTCTAAAAATCTAAGTAGGGTTCCTAATAACCATAATATTAAGTGGTGCGACTCCTTATTTAACCAAAAACCTCTTGAACCTGCTTAGAAAGAGTTGTCGCGATATCGCACTCTTGTAAGGTGGTATAACATTAGTAACGCAAATGATTAGGTATACACGAATCCTTATGCTAGCATTGAAGAACTTTGAACTTTACCAAATAAACTACAACATCATTTCATATAAGGGTTCTAACACTTGCTCTAAGGTATTAGTTTTCATCTGAAAGCAACAACTTGCTCAGCATATCTTATCTGAATGGTAATGAGCTTAATAATACAATTACTTATTTGTTGTCATTTCTTATTCCATTGTCAAAGAAAAGCATTTCATGAATATGATACGTTCTAAGATTTATGCATTAAAACACGGTATTCATTTATACAACTTAACTTTAAGGCATATATCTTTGACCTAAAATTAACAAACAAAAGTTATGCAATGCAATGACTATGATGCCAACTATAATTCAAAAAGTTAAAAGTGTTACTTATTTTTGTATCTAAAAACATAATGCAGTTCAAGTAAACTTCATACCATGACCTCAAAATTTTTAACATATGATTATGAAACAATAAATTTGAAAGTGACATTGTAACCATTCATAAAACAATAAAACTATATAAGAATGGTAGCATATGAATACAATTTTTTACCACTAGTTGTTGGAATTCCAAATAAACTTCCAAACCTTACTATTCCTACCTCAAGTTCTCCACAATAATAATCCAAGCCAAACGACACTACAACTATAACATATACAACCAATATCAAGTTTGGTGAAGAAGTTTTGACAAACTTACTAGATTTAAAATAAACATATTACTCACATAGAATTTACACAATATAACATTGACTAAATTTGAAATACAGATACGATATAGGTACTTCTACAAAACAATAACAATTAAATGTGATAATTATCAACAACATGCTAGTTATGTCTATCATAATAGTGTCAAGCGGTTGATAAAAGTAACAAGAATCATCCAAACTGTTTTTGAAATAGAACATTAATATATGGTTTGTGAAGAATTTTACACATAAATAAACAATACAATTTCTAGCATGGCAAAGAAATTATAATTATTTATATAACAATTACAATATTCAAATAAGTACAATACTAAGAACGCACAAATATTGAAAGATGTTATATGCATGCAAACAACTAACATTTTTTTAATAAAAGTTAAGTCAAACATTATTAAAATAAAATATAATGATGTAACCAACAAAGAAAGATAGAATCAAACCAAGGCTTTGATCTTTTTTCAAACATTAATTTTAACTAAGAACACTTTCTATCTATATTTATCATTAATGCCCACATTCCCCTCTAGCTTTTTAAACATAAAAACTCAATTACAAAAGCATGCAGCTTGCTGCCAAAATTAAACACCATCAATAGAGTGAATCTTTTCCATCACATCTTCTATACTACATCATTTCTTATCCCTAAAAATGGATGTGCAGTCACTCCTTTGAGACATGCTATCAACTCATCAATCCAAACATAAAGATAATTGCGTTTCCATTCCAAAACCTTATTTTTTTTTACACATTTAGGTATAGATTGTTGAGTCGTTTTCTCTTCCCACCACTAAGGCATGATATGCATATGGATTTTTTTGTTTACATAGTGTATATTTTTTTTTTTCTAATCTACCTTATCCTTCAAACTTTAAAGAAGACAGTAACATAAGGTTGATAACGTTGGTGATCAAAGACAAAATGATTAGCAAGTGCCAATTGATTTCATCAAACCTATGGTTTTGAATTTAAGATTGTTTAAAAACAACATAAATTACCTAAAAACATAATTGTAAGAGAACAAAGCCAAAGTTAAAGAAGCTTAAAACATAACTTAATCTATGTAATCAACAACATCACATAATTGATTTCATTCAAAATATAGTTTTGAATTGAGGATTTCAGAAAAATATTGGATTGCCCGATTAGCAATCCCTAGTCTATTGTTTATTCTTTTATTTTTTTTGTACCAAATAATTAACATGGAACAACTTTCGTTCATGCAATAATATAAAATCAAAAGTTTAAACATAACAAAGATGAAGGTGATGATTTTGGCATGAGAAATAATGACATAACATTTGAAATGCAAAGAGTGAAAATAAATGTAGCAAATTGTTAAGGATAGCTTACCATGATTTTTTAATGTAAATGATAGTGGCTTGTCAAAAAAGAAAGAGAAAAAGAGAAAAACCAAGCAAATATGATGGAAGAAGTTTAGGGTATATTGAAGAGGATGAGGGTAATTTCTACTCTTTAAAGTCTGCTCACTCATTTTCTGGTAAAGATTTTCGCTTAAAGAGAATAAACCGAGGTGTGACCTCAGGATTTCAATCTTATAACACTACAAAAGTAAAACAACAAGGTATATATCATATATCCCTTAAGGCTACAAAAAAAGAGAAGGTTGTCCAGGAAAATGATTGGTTACTCACTGTAACAATGATTATTTTCTCTTTTCTTTGGAAAAAGTTGTTGGTGGAGAGAGATGGACAACTAGGATTACAAATCAGCAAAAACAAAACTATTTTACTTCTTATAAACTCTTGTTTGGACCATCCAAGTCCAACACTCTGAAAATATAATTGAAATGATAACCAAATACTTGATTTATGTGATTTGTTTGATACATAGCAGTTGCCACAAAAACAAATATATTTCCTGAGCTTGTTTGTTTTTGTATTTTGAAAACGCTTTTAAAATTAATTTTTTTTAATTATTTTAACATGCTGATATTAAAAATAAAAAAATATTATTTTAATATATTTTAAAATACAATTACCATCATAATATTATATTTATATTTTAAAGTACATTTTATGTAAAAAACATGCTATGTATCAAAGACTCCTGCATAGTGCTCACAATTACATTAATGCGCATTGATTCAATGCGCGGGCACACAAAAGCCACAACGGGACACAGCTCAAAACACATAAAATATCGCGGACGCCATAAAATAGTAGTCGGAGTAATTGCATTTGGCGGGAGAAATTTTCCATTCCTCCCTGGAAAAAAAAAAAAAAAACTTTAGGGATGGCAAAATCACAACACACAGACACGGTCATTCTCTTTCTCTCACTACAGTAGAATTTTCAAAATTTCTTAATACATTTTCAAACACAAATCCTAGCTAGGTCATGGACGACCACCCGGGGACTTCCCGAAACCGCTCTGTAAGTTTCAATTATCCCGATCTGCACTACCATCTGCTAGTTTTAGGCACTATTTTTAATGTAATTTCCTTAAACAGAAGAGGAAGAGGTCCAAGACCGATACCGAGGAGAGAACGAGCGATGCGAATGAGGAGGTGGAGGAGCGCGGGGATGATTTCGAAGAGGTTCGCCCAAAATCTAAGCGTAACCGTGCTGCTAAGGATGCCACTTCCCCAGCCGTGCTCAATCCCGATCAAAGCTTGATCGGTAATTTATCGACTCCTGATTTTGTTTAGTTGTGGTAATTATGGACCGGGAGTAATTTCGGTTTGCTGTAATGCCTTTTTCAACAATATTAGATGTTTTCTGCTAAGAGTTTCGTCTTTTTATGGAGGACATATGTTTTTGAATATTATTCTGCTGTAGATGTTATCAAAGGCAATGAGATACAAATTCCTTAGGTGGTGAAGCTTTGGGTTGAGCGATACGAGAAGGATCCAAAACAAGCAATGGTTGAACTCTTGACCACGCTGTTTGAGGTAACCTTGGAAGTTTTTGAAATTTCTTCATCTGTAAAACATAGAATGAAGGAGTTCAAGGAATGCGGATGGAAATGTGGCAGTATCTTATTGGGAGCATAAGATTGAATCAAAACTAGATCCTTTAAGAAGCTTATTGCTGTCTATGAACTTCAATTTCAGTGCTGCATCTCTCTTCCTAACTTTGTGACTGATAAAAATTGTGCAATTGTTCAGGCATGTGGAGCCAAATATCGTATCAAGAAAGAGTTGCTGGATGAGACTGATGTTGACGATGTTGTAGTTGCTCTTGTCAATCTTGCTAGAAATGTATGCTACGCCATTTCTTTTAATATGTTTATTGTTTCATTATGCCTGTTCTTTTAAAGTTTCAAACCTCATCCTAGAATCCTTACGTGAAAAAGGCTTGCTTTTCTAAGTTCTGCACTGGGATCACATGTTAGAGTACCTGCTTCTTTATTTGAAAAATCCTCATGTTAAACTGTAGGGTGAGGTTGAAGATTATCAGGGTTCAAAACGGAAGGACTTCAAAAACTTTAAAGACAACCTCCTCTCATTCTGGGATAGTTTGATCACTGAATGCCAAGATGGGCCACTTTTTGATAAGATGTTGTTTGACAAATGCATGGACTATATAATAGCATTATCATGGTTAGTACTTTTTTTATGAGGTCAAAATCATGGTTTAATTCATGAAATTTGGTTACATTTTCTTTTGTGTTGACACTAATCAGCACCCCGCCAAGAGTTTACCGTCAAGTTGCATCCTTGATGGGGCTACAACTTGTCACTTCATTCATAACGGTAGCTAAAGCACTTGGTGCACAATGAGAAACTACTCAGAGACAGTTAAATGCTGAAAATAAGAAACGAACAGAAGGACCTCGTTTGGAGTCCCTTAATAAAAGGTTATCAGAAACTCATGATAAGATACTTGTACTAGAGGAAATGATGCGCAAAATATTTTCTGGGTAGGTTTTACTACGAGTGAAGGAAAAGAATCAATCAATTTCCTGTTTCATTGATGATATTGACATTTTTATTGAAATAGCCTTCTGACTTTCCTTGTTCTTTTCTTTTTGAAGGTTATTCGTGCATCGGTACCGGGATATTGATCCTAATATTCGAACATCATGCATTGAGTCTCTTGGTGTATGGGTTTTGTCATATCCATCACTTTTCTTGCAGGATTTATACTTAAAGTATCTTGGATGGACACTTAATGATAAGGTAAGAAATCTAAGTGGCTTGATTTAGTGTGTCTTCTGATAATGTGCTGAACAGACATGATTTACTTCTTTTTGTATCTTGTCACCTGAAGAATGCAGGTGTCAGAAAAGCATCTGTTCATGCATTGCAAAAACTTTATGATGTGGATGATAACGTGCCCACTCTTGGACTATTTACTGAAAGATTTTCCAACCGGATGATCGAACTTGCTGATGACAGTGATGTTAGTGTAGCTGTTTGTGCCATAGGACTTGTAAAACAATTACTCAGGTATCTGTGTGCCGACTTTCCTCCACACACATGCTCCTGTAGAAACACATCTTTGATTTGTTTGAAATCTATGCTAATGGCCCATACACTGGAAATTTTTGCTTGTGTGTCTTACAGGCATCAGCTTTTACCTGATGATGACTTGGGTCCGTTATATGATTTACTGATTGATGATCCAGCAGAAGTCAGGCGTGCCATAGGAGAATTGGTTTATGATCACTTAATTGCACAAAAATTTAATAGCCCCCAATCTAGTTCAAGAGGTTTCTCTCTTATTTGTACTCTGATATGATCTCTGTCAAAATTCCATGAACCAGCATTAAGTCATAATGATTTTTTTCCAGGCAGTGACAGTGGCTCTTCTGAAGTTCATCTTAGCAGAATGTTGCAAATTTTGAGGGAGTTTTCAGCAGAACCAATTCTCAGCATCTATGTTATTGATGATGTTTGGGAATACATGAAAGCAATGAAGGTATGCTGTTACTACCTATTGAAATATAGCATTCAACTCGTGTATGAGGAAAGGAGTAGGGTCAGGGTGGGGTCACCTAACCTGTGGAAAGGCTTGGGCTTGGGCTCACCTCTTACCTACTCATACTGCCCAAAATGTATTATTATTCTATTCTGCATTTGATAAGTTTCTAGATAATGGAGCTTTTTCTCGGACAATTTTTTGCAAGGAAAAATTTGTTCATTTATAAAGCTTGAGCACTGTACTGACAATGAGTAAGAAACATTATGCCACTATTTGTTTTATGAATGTACAATTCCATTTGCTTAATAAGATGGCAATTCATTTTTCTTTTGCAGGATTGGAAGTGTATTATTTCCATGCTCCTGGATGAGAATCCACTAATTGAGCTTACCGATGATGATGCAACAAATTTGATTAGACTTCTTTCTGCATCTGTCAGAAAGGCTGTAGGAGAGAGGATTGTTCCAGCTTCGGATAATCGAAAGCAATATTACAGTAAAGCTTAGAAAGTGCGTGATTTTCTGGTTTTATAACTTCGTGTATTCAAAATTGTGTCAATTTTAAGTGATTGTTTATGCATCAAACATCTCTGTTAACTCTAATTTCAGTTGATGAATAGTTTTGTTCTTGCAACCAATACTCAAAATTCTGAATTTTAGTTTCAGTTAAAGTTGAATGACCACTTGTGCAAAAAGAAATTCAGTTATGAGATTTAAAATATTGAACAAGCCAACTTGTAATAATTCAGTGCAGTATTTATGTTTCAATATCTTGTATTCCTTTTCTGGTTTTACTAGCTTCCTTTTTCTGTTGCATGTAGATGTCCTTTCCAGTAACATGATATCTGTATTACTTCCACAGTTTATGCCAACCTTAATGTAGAGTTTGCTTTAAATGTCAGGAAATATTTGAAAACAATAGACGAGACATAACAATTGCAATGATGAAGAACTACCCTTTACTTCTCCGCAAATTTATGGCTGACAAAGCAAAAGTTCCATCATTGGTTGAGATCATTGTTCATATGAACCTAGGGCTTTATTCCTTAAAGAGGCAGGAGAATGTGAGTGAAAGCATTTCTTTCCATATGCAAATTCTTTGATACTGTTAGTATGATGGTTAGATAGTAACTACTGATTGTCTTGTGTTTCAGAATTTCAAAAATGTCCTTCAGCTCATTAAACAGGCTTTTTTAAAACATGGTGACAAGGAAGCGCTGAGATCTTGTGTGAAGGCTATTAAGTTCTGCTCCACTGAGAGTCAAGGCGAGCTGAAAGATTATGCTCTAAATAAATTGAAGAATCTTGAAGATGAACTTAATGATAAGCTTAAGTCTGCAATGAAAGAAGCAGCAGTAAACTTCTAATTTTGTTTTTTTTTTGCTTTCTTGATGATGCTAACATGGATGAGATGTAACATGCTCAAATTTGCAGGATGGTGATGAATATTCTCTGCTTGTGAATTTGAAAAGGTTATATGAGCTTCAGTTGTCATGGTCTGTACCTATTGAGAGCTTATACGAGGATATTGTTAAGGTTCTCCACAGTTTTAGAAATGTGGATGATGAGGTCTGTTGAATAACATATTATATTATTTGCATTTTTCATTTTGTTCCTTGTATTTAATAATTTCTCCTGCTTATCCAGGTTGTCAGCTTTCTTCTTCTCAATATGTATTTGCATGTAGCCTGGACACTGCAGTCTATTGTAAATAGTGAAACTGTCTCTGAAGCATCCTTAACCTCTCTACTGTCGAAACGCAATTCCTTGTTTGAGGAACTTGAGTATTTTCTTGGTACCCCTTCTGAAGACAAGGAAGGGAGCAAATGTGGAATCAGCTAGCTTGTAGAGTAAGTTAATTAATTTTCTCCAACATGACTCTAACCAAATGCTTATTTTTGACCTGTTGGAAATATCTATTGCATCCTTTTGGAATGCCTTAACTTCCAGTTTGATGAAAATTATGCTGT
Source organism: Populus tomentosa (assembly GCA_018804465.1). Classification (NCBI taxonomy): domain Eukaryota; kingdom Viridiplantae; phylum Streptophyta; class Magnoliopsida; order Malpighiales; family Salicaceae; genus Populus; species Populus tomentosa. The sequence continues at coordinate 41,183 of JAAWWB010002284.1, forward strand.
GCCCAGGTTTGTATTATACTTGCAGAAGCATGGTGTTTGTTTAGAAAGGCAAATTTTTCTTCAACAAAGCTCGAACATCTAGGATATTGTCCAGATACATCTGTTCTACAAAGGTTCTGGAAACTTTGTGAACAACAGTTAAATATTTCAGGTGACTCAATTCTTACATGCCCTTGCTGGTTTGTAACCCTGTAAATGGCACCTTCAGGAGGCAATTCTTCTCAATCTTGATCTAGGGAAATGGATTGCTTACCTTAAAATCAACATCGATGCTTGAAAAGCAGATCCATGCATATTTTCATGTTGGTTACTCCATATTTGTTCTTCCCCTGTTATTTATCTCCAATATTTGTCTTACAGATGAGACAGAAGATGAAGACACAAAGAAAGAGTACATTGAGGAGACAAACAGAGATGCAGTTATGATAGCTTCAGCAAAGTTGGTAGTTAGCAATGCAGTCCCCAAGGTGTGCATACCACTAAACTGTACAGATAATCATTACTCTTTTATCTTGTGATGAACAGGGTTGTTGTAATATCTCACAGGTAATGGCTGTAATTTGCTTGCTGTTTAAGTGATACAAACATCTGAAAATTTTGCAGCCTGTATTTTGTAGTTTGCTAACTGGATCTTTTATTTGTAATGCAGGAATATCTTACTCCGGAGATCATTTCTCACTTTGGGATGCATGGAACAAGTGTTGCAGAGATAGTCAAGCATCTAATCACTGTCATAAAGAAAAAGGATGATTTTCCGAACATTTTCATAGAAGCATTGAAAAGGGTATGTCTTGTGTTTTAGGAGACGGGAAAACACATTGGGTCGAAGATGCAGATTTATGAATACCTTTAATTTTGTTAATGAAAAATGATTTCTTTGGTTATTCTCTTGCATCTTCTTTACATATGCTTTCTTGTACGGAGTCTGACTTTATGCCCTGAGCAGCACCTTGATTCTTTCTGTGTCCTCTTTATTTTATTCTTGGTTTCACCTTTTAAATATCTGGTTAGTTGTGCTTATGTTTTTTTTTTTTTTTTTTTACATTAACATACTATGATTAGTTCACATAATTCAGGTAATTTCATGAATTTCTACCATGTTGAAGGTTTTGATATCCTTCTCCAAAGGTTGTGCTCATGCAGAACTCTGATGTTTAACAACTTAAGGATAATCCACAGAAAACTGGAGTCCTTTGATATCTTGTATCAAAAGAAGTCTTTTGTGTGTGGGTATGCATGCATGCGAAGATGTTGATGCTTATATTATTTGCCATTCTTAATTTGACTAGGCTTATGATCGCCATCTAGTGGATCTTTCCAAAAGTGATGACAAATCTTTCACTAGCAAATCTTTTCTAGAGTGCAAGGATCTTGCTACTAGACTTTCTGGGACATTCATGGGTGCTGCTCGGAACAAGCATAAATCTGATATTCTAAAAATTGTCAGGGATGGTATTGAATATGCTTTCTTAGATGCTCCAAAACAGCTCTTTTTTCTGGAAGGTGCCATGGTTCACTTTGTGCCCAAGCTTCCTGTGATTGACATCCTGGAAATGTAAGAGATACTGTCTTTTATATTATCATCTAGTGGCATTTTTCGTTAGAATCTAAATAGGTTCCCCCCTCCTCTCTCCCTTCCAAAAGTAATCTATTTGGTCATAGTTTAACCATGGTTCGAGTTTATTCTTTCCTACTACTTCTCCCTCCATTTCCCTGCCTTTCCCTGAAGTCAGTCCTGCTGTTTTATGGATGGAAACAAACTGGCCCTAACATGTTCTTTTATAATTAGTCTAAAGGATGTCCAAAGCCGGACAGAGAATGTAAACACCGATGAAGATCCCAGTGGCTGGCGCCCTTACCACATGTTTGTTGACAGTTTACGAGAGAAGTATGTGAAGAATGAAGGTTTGCCAGGTAGTGCTCCTCTTTACTTTTCATCAGTGCTCTCTCTAGCAGAAATTAATGTGCTTTTGTTTATATTCTGTTGATTTTTTCCTCAAATCATTTTATTTAGTAAGTTTCAAATGCTTTTTGTGTAATCAAAATAGGCGACTCTAAACAAAGAAAATACATATGTTACACTTTTTTTTTCAACTACATTTCAGAGAATGAATCTGTTTATTGTAGGATATAAAAAAAGGGTCTGGATCTTCTATGGGAATGATTTTGTTGTGACATAAATTATTCCCTATTCCCTTTTTCTTTAAGAAGGTGAAATTACTTGAATGAAGTTTGGCCAATAGTGGGCCAAGAAATATTGAATGGCGATATGGGTGGGGGTTTCTGAGGAATACAACATAGAGGAGACTAATCAAACCACACTACCACGACACTGGCCTTGATGTGCTTTTGCATGTTTATGTTAATCATTCTAATGTTCTTGTTCTTCTTCTGCTCTTTCTCTCTCTCTCTCTCTCTCTCTACAAGAAAACAGAAATATGAAAAATAGAACCCGATTCAATTGGAAAAATATTCAGCAGAAGCAATTGTTTTGTCCCAGTTAATGTCCCAACAAGAATAAGAAAAAAAAAATTGAAAGATAATAAATTAGGAGGCAAGAAAAAAGTACACGTAGTTTATTCAACAATCAAAAGACAGCCAACAACTCTTGTTTTCAGAGAAAATATACACATGATTGTGCTTTGAAGAAACACTCATGATCGTGCTTTGAAGAAATCAAGAAATAAAAAAATATGAGTAGAAATTAAGATATGGGGAATGTTAAAGCGAGAAGGAAAATTTTGAATCAATGATGAAAAAAATACGCCCCAACCTTTTATGCTCTTTTTTTTTTTTTTGAAGCATGCCCTTTCAGTATTCATCCGGGTTGCAGGCTTAATTTCACAATTCCTTAGATGGTGTTTCTTTTATAATTCATCTTGAATGGACCCTTTGTTTGCTTTGTTGAGCAATTACATGGGCTTGTTTGGGTTTCACAAGATTTGGCCTGTTTCATCTTTCTGCCTTTCAAGTGTTGAATTGGTGGAATCATCATATGGTAATGATGCTACAAAAACTACAGCAATTAAAATGGTGCTTCCACCAAAATAGCCACTCTTTATGTGATTCAGATAATTTTCCATCTATGAGACTGTAAGATTGGAGGATCTTATAAACTGGGTCATAATTTAAACAACTGTGATATGGACAGGTATGTTTCCTCTAGTTTCAAGTCTTTTGATTTGGAAATGGAGGGCCTGCGTGTATGCTGGTGCCATAGTGCATTGAGTAAGATGGTGGCATTGGAAGTGGTGCCAGTTGACACTTTAGTGCCATTGAGTCATTGATTGCCTTGGAATAATGGAAATCTTTGTGCGGTGCAAGATCATTTTCAAGATCTAGGTTTCACACTTTGTTAAGATCTGTAAACTAAGAATAATTAATTTTGCCAAGCAAGTTTTTGGATGTTATGATGGATGAGGGGACAGTATCTTGTTTGTGTCAGCCCTTCTACTTCTGCTGTTTTCATTTTCTTTAGTTTGTTGTTTAATTTTGTATCTTAGTATATTCTTGTTATTTTTCTTTGTTTTTTTTTATTGGTAGTTCTCTTCTCTTTCGACAACAGCTTAATATCCATGCACTTCCATTAGCTGCTCTTGAAATTGACTGTATTTAGCATGGAAGTCACCTCGTTAATTAAATGCTGTCCTCCTTCATTGAATTGCATGTTCCATGAGTGAGAAGTGAGAACTGAGAACTCTACACGAGGGTAGTTTAAAGCACCTTGGGTCTGTGTTACCTTGGGTCTGTGTTGAGTTAATCAAATCACTGCTTTTATTTATTTATTTCATGTTGCAAATGTGCTCTGGTGCTAATAACAAGAGAACATTGCAGATGAGAAAGAGAGGAGACGCAGTGGTCGTCCAAGGAAGCGAGGTAACATAGAGGGAAAGAGATTGTTTGATGAGGAAAGTTCAAGTGAAGAAGAGGATTCAATTAGTGGATCAGATCGAGAAGATGCTCATGATGAAGAAGAGAAGCAGGACGAGGAGGAAGAGGAAGAGGCTCCTTTGATACATTCAATTAGGTCATCATCCAAGCTGAGGTCATTGAAACTTTCAAGAGATGAAAACAAAGGCCAGAGGAAACGAGTTTCGGCTTCTAGAACATCAGGTGCGTAATGCATTTACACCTGGCTTGATGCAGCTTGATTCTTAAGGTCCCTGTAGAATAGTACAGTTCAAACTATGCTATGCATGCTCCGTGCAGAAAAAACAATTTGTAATCTTAGTTGATTCTTCTCGTGATTCAAAATGCCCACCCCCACCCTCTAAGATTGCAGGTTGTCTGCAAAAGGAAAAATAAAAGGAATTTGGCAATCATGACAACAAATTTAGGTAGATGAAACAATACAGTGATTAGTGATAATCTTTTCTCAATATTGTATCATGTTATGCAGCTAAGTATTTTGTTTTCTTTTGTCATGCAGGGCCATCAAGCTAGTAACTGCCGGTGTGTTTTCTTATATGCATTCACGCCACAGCTGACAAGTTATAGTTACATCTCCGAGCAGGTCTGTTTTCCTTGATGCTTCCACAATAGGCTGCCAGTGTAATGTCTTCTTTTTCCTCATCTCTCTCACCAGCTAAGCTTGTCAAAGGAGGGCCTGTTTGGGTAATTAGGATGAGTAGGAAAAATGGAATGGAAATATAAATAGTGTGCTTATTTATTTATTTATAAGTATTAGGAATTATAGTGAAATTATACATATAGTGGTGGCTTGAAATGCCAACGACCCATGCCCCACTATAGAAAAGGATTCCACCATGACCAGCCAAAGCCCCATGCCCCAAGCCATATGAAGCCTGTTCTCGTGACAGAGTTCAGAAACCCTGTTGGTAGGGTGGCCAATATGAGAAGAGCCACCTGTCAGTTCTATGCAAAACGCCCTTAGAAGCAGGCTTTCCCGGGTTGCCAAAAAGAGCAAGCAACCCGCCATGTCAACGCGTCAATTGAACAAAGCATTCTATAAATAACATCAATCACCTACAGTAATTTGTCATAATTATTCTATTCATTGTGAACCGTTTGAGAAATTAACAACAATCTCCAGCGAAGTAGAAATAAAAATCAATACATCTGCAGAATTCATAGGATCATGCATTGGGTCATTAGCTCTATCAGCAAATCAGACTCTGAATCTTGTTCACAACTAGAACTAGGGGCAAGTATTTTCGGTTTGGTTTTTGCTTAAATAAAACAACCAAACTGATTTTATTTTATTTTTGGAAATTTAAAACCAAAACTGGTTCATCTTATTTTGTACGGTTAATTGATGTGAAAAACCTCTATAAATTTATTTGGGCTTTTTGTGATTTTTAGGGCCTTTTGATGGGATTTTAAAGCTTTTATAATTCTTTTAGCTTACTTTGCAAACCAACTCTGTTGCATATTTCAAAGACAATGGTGCAGATTCTGCAGAAGTTCAATCAAGGTTTAAAATGCTAACGAATACAAAAGCCTATTTGTTTGTTGTTGCCTAAGACCAAAGAGATAAATGGAACCGAATCTGGAATCTAAAAAAGGCAATTAAAAGAACATATCACGCGATTCAAGATATTACTGTTTCAAGAATAAATCCTCCTAGACGGAAGGAAAAATTAACATGTCTATGAAATAGTCCTCATAAAGCTTGAAGTGGTTGTTAAATGATGCCCTCGTAAAATATCCAACTTCATTTCACCTAGAAAATCATGATTAGGAACGTCAATGTGAATCTGCACCTGAGAATACGAACAACATTTGTAAGAGATAGGTCTACAATTTGAAACACAGGGAACATAGAAAAACAGGTAGTAATAAAATATAACATGTAAAATTGTTTTGGGCATTGGATAAAGAATCTTTTCAAGTATGAGAAAATACTAATTAGGTTGGCCGGATTTCTGGTGGAGGAGATGTATTGGTGGAGGTAGCTGACAGAGCAGGGAGATGAAGAGCGCAGGAGAGAGGGGGTGGCTAGATTTGGGTTAGAGTTTGAGGAAAGAAAGAGAATTTTTTACACATGTTTGCCGGGTTTAATTATGGCTGAACTAGTTTAGTTTAGTTCAATCAGTTTTACACTTTTAAAATCAAAATTGAGCTGCATTGAATTTTTTTTATTTTTCTAATTGGTTCATTCAGGTTTTTCTTGGTTTTTTTTTGTTAATTTCTTGTCAGTTTAATCAATTAGTTAATTTTTTTGCTCACCCTAACTGGAACTACTATAAGGTAGTGTTTAATATGCTGGACAATATTGATTGGACTGGATAAGACTAGATAAATAATTGTATTATCTTGTGTTTGATGTGTTTTAGATTGGACTAGATCATTTGTTTTATTTTGTGTTTGACAGACAATAGACAGGATCCAGTTAACCTAGGGCCTAAACCAGGTCAACCTAAGGTCTGGACCAGTTCAGGTTTAAGAAAAAAAATAAAGAAAGAATTGATTTGACTTGATTCATTCAAAAACCCGAGTTGAAGAATGACACGGTTGACTTGAGATAAAACATAGGTAAAATTTCATTGATTTTTTTTTTTGTCAAAACGAGGTTATTTTGATTTTTTTATAAATTTAGGTCAACCAGGTTGATCTTTTGGACTTATGACTTGGGTCTTTTCCTGAGTTGACCCTTGCATCAAGTTTTAAAAGTATGATAATAACTATTTTTTGGTCCATATGTTGACTTGAGTCAACCCGGGTTGACCTAACTATCTCTTGACCAAGTCCTTATCTCGATTTGGCCTCCAAGTTAGGTTTCAAAACTATGATAATAATTAATTTTATTCTTAAATTGACCTGGATTAACACAAGTTAACCCATTCTACTAGTGACTCAAGCCTTATCCTGATTAACCCTCAAGTTGAGTTTTAAAACTATAATAATGATAATTTTTATTCTTATATTTCCTCAGGTTAACCCGGGGTGACCATCTCTACTCGTGACTTGGACCTTATCCTGGGTCGACATTTTATTTGGGTCTTAAAACTTTGATAATGATCATTTTTATCCACATGTTGACCTAAGTCAATTGTCAACCTGACTTGTGACCGGGCTAGGCCCTGGGTTGATCTTAGGCTGATCCCTGAGTTGAATTTTAAAATTATAATAATAACTATTTTTATGTTTACATTGACTCAAGTCAATGGTCAACCCGACTCGTGATGTGAGCCTCATCTTGAATCGATCCTCGAGTTGGGTTTTAAAACTATGATAATAACTATTTTTATTTTTACACCTGTGACCTAGGCTTTACCCTTGATTGATTTCAAGTCGGATTTTAAAACTATGATAACAACCACTTTTATTCTTATGTTGACCTGAATCAATAATCAATCTGATTTGTCACTCGGGCTCTTCCTCATGTCGACCCCTAAACCGAGTTTCAAAACTATAATAATAATTATTTTTATTTTTATATTGACCTAAATCAATCCAGGTTAACCCTTATGCAGATAATTGGATAAGCTTGTCTTACCCTTTTTAGTGAGATAAAAATCTCTCCACTAAAACAACTTTGTACAAGATAAAAATTGATTTTTATACTATTTAAAGGTGCGCTAAACAACTTTAAGAAAACAAAGATTATCATGTCAAGTTCATCTTTGTCCAACATACCAAACATTATCTAAATAGATTCATCACCATGAACAATCTTTCATCACTCAATTGGACTAGAATGTTCTATTTTATTGTATAAACCTCTATTTCTATCCAAAATCCTTCTCATCATATCATAATTTTATCTTATATTAAAAGGAGGCAAAAGATATTGACAGTCATATGCTTCTCTAAAAACCATAGTTTTAGTGATGCAAATGGAAGTGCACAAAAATAAAAAATTAAACAAAGACAACATCCACAAGAAATATAAAGTGTGACATACCAAGATTAAGACCCCATGAATCTTAATTAATAGTTTTACTTCTAAGAATAAAGTCCAATGTATTCTTCTTTGTAAGATGTTTACAATTCTTTAAATAAGCCATAAACGTCCTTAACAAGGAAGGAAGATTAAAATCCCTAAACAAAAAGAAAAAATAACAAGAAATTCAAAAATAATATAAAACTAAAAAATCAAGGAAAAATAACAAAATTAACTTAAACAATATGTTTATAGCCTAATTTAGGGGTTTTCTAGAGGGGTTGGTGCAAGCTTGTTAATCTCACTATAGAACTAAGCTTTGAGAATCAATCGGGAAAAAAAAAATTAAGTCTAATCCAATAATTGAATTGAAATTTATGGCTTTTTATTGCCAAGATGCTGGTACAGCATGATCAAGCATCCTCTTAGATCTATCCTACCAGTCCATAAATACGTCTATTATGCTATTTACATGATCGAGCATCCTCTTAGATCTCAATATAATTGTTCAGGATTTTCATTTTCTTTCAGCTTGGCTGCATCATTTTTTCTATGTTGAAAAGAATTCATCATTAATTTTTTACTTATCATGTTTCGTTATTATAGATTAGATATAAACATGTATTATTTTGAGATTATCTATAATGTTACTTAATTATATATTAACGACATTTGAACTCTATTTTGATATTTAATTATAAATAAATGAAATCATTAATGTGATGTTATTACTCAGCATGTTTTAAATTTTATTCTTTCTTAGATAACATTGTGACATAAATTTAACTGACAAGTATCATTGTGTGTGATGAGATCTAGGATGATTGGATCGTAATTGAGAATTGTATATAAAAATAAATTTGAAGTATAGTCAATAATATAGAACTTTTCAATATGTGAGAAATTCTGTCAAAATTTCAATAAGTTAATAAAAATTGGTGTGAATAAACATAAATATATTTTTATTCAGTTAAACTAG